>JADBJO010009944.1:0-77797 GCA_016801955.1 Conus betulinus
TATATTTCTTTTATGATGGACTCATCCACAATGGATTCAGTCATACATTGGAATATCAGGGGACTGTCTTCCAATTATGAAGAATTGCAGCTGTTGTGCCGCGAGGCTAGGCCGATGCTAGTTGCCCTCCAAGAAACTCTTCTCAAGTCTGACAAAAATTTTTCACTTTCTGGCTACAGTTTTCTAAATCTACCTGCGCAGTCTGTTGAACATGGTGCTACTGGTGGAGTTGCCTTGTTTATTCACAACTCCGTTCTGTACAGCCCAGTTGCTCTGCAGACTCCGCTTCAGGCAGTGGCAGCTCGGGTTACTCTCCACAAAACAGTTACTATCTGTAGTTTGTACTTATCTCCAAACATCTGTGTCACCAAACGGGACCTCATTTCGCTCTTGGAGCAGCTTCCTCACCCTTCCTGCTGTTGGGTGATCTGAATGGTCACTCTTCTCTATGGGGAAGTGAGAGATCTTCACCAGGGGGTCTGCTTTTAGAGGAAGTGTTTTCGGAGCTTGATCTGTGTGTCTTGAATAGGAAATCACCCACTTACTTTCACTCCGCTAATGGCACCTCATCTTGTCTGGATCTTTCTGTCTGTGACCCACCTTTGTTTTTGGATTTTGTTTGGGAGGTTGATGAGGACCAGCATGGTAGTGACCACTTTCCTGTGTTGCTTCGGTGTACAAATGCAGAGAGTGAGTCTTTGCCAGAACGCCTCAATTTCAACAAAGCAGATTGGGACCTCTTTGCCACTAAGTTTCTTATGGATCTGGAAGAGGACAAGATCCTGCAAAGTGACAATCCGGCAGGAAGTCTTTCAGATTTCATACTGAATTGCGCAAAAATCAACCATCCAGACATCTTCCAAGAAGCCCGTAATGCCAAAAGTTCCTTGGTTCAATTCTGAGTGCAAAGAAATTAACAAAACCCGTAAAAGAGCTCAACGTCGGGTCTCTTGCAGACCCGCAATGCCCAACATCTGAGCGTATCAGAAACTGAGGGCCAAATCCAAACACATATATAAGACCAGTAGCATTTATCTTGGAGACAGTTTTTGCTCAAGTCTCACATCCAAAACATCGAAGAAAAAAGTATGGAAAATCATCAAGAAAATTAAAGGGAAGAACACTTGCCCCACTGTGAACCATCTCAAGTTTTCTGAATCTTTAATAACAGAGAAAAAAGCAGTTGCTAATCTGCTTGCTTCAACCATTGAAAAGAATTCCTCCTCTTTAAACAATCAACCAGTTTTGTCAAAAACAAAGCCCTAAAAGAAAAATCACCCTGCAACTTTTCGTCAGACAACATGGAAGACTACAATCTTCCTTTCACTTTAAACAAATTGAAATCCGCCTTACTTTCTTGCAACGATTCCTCTCCAGGAATAGATGAAATCCATTATAAAAACTTTTGAAACATCTTCCACAAAAAGGTCTGCACATCCTGCTACATGTATACAACCATGTATGGACTACTGGATTCTTTCCACCATCTTGGCGGAAAGCCCTCATCATCATTCCTACTCCCAAACCTGGAAAAGATCTTTTTAACCCGTCAAACTACCGTGCAATAGCTTTGACCAGCTGTGTCTGTAAACTGATTGAGAAAATGGTCAACGCTAGACTCATGTGGAAACTTGAAACCGACGGCCTGCAGGCGAAAGAACAGTGTGGTTTCCATAAACATCATACTACAGTGGACCATTTGATCCGTCTGGAATCTACGCTTCGGAAACCCTTTCTGAATGAACAACATGCAGTGGCTATATTCTTCAACTTGAAGAAAGCCTACAATACCACTTGGAAATCTGGAATTCTTCATGATCTCCATGATTTTGGTTTTCAGGGTCATCTTCCACTTTTCATTCAAAACTTTTTGGCAGACCGACAGTTTCATGTCCGGGTTGGCACCACTCTCTCTGATGTTCATAAGCAGGAGTTGGGTGTTCCACAAGGGAGCATACTGTCTCCTGCCCTCTTCAGCATCAAGATAACAACATTGTCAAGTCAGTTCAGCAGGTTCAGACTGCTCATTGTTTGTGGATGATTTTGCTGTCTACGCAACTGGAAGCCTGTACTCAAGTGTCCAGCGCAGGCTCCAGCTTTGTGTGGATATAAAATTCATCAGTGGGCGGATGAAAACGGATTCACTTTTTCTCCTATGAAGACACAGTGCATTCACTTCCATAATTTTCGTCAGATTTTTTCCAGATCCTGACATCAAAATAGGGAAATCTCCCATTCCAGCTGTCACAGAGGCCAATTCCTTGGAGTTATTTTTGACCAAAAACTCAACTTTCTCAGCCACATTAAAAACCTCAAAACCTCTGGCCAGAAAGCTCTGAATATTCTGCGGGTCGTAGCACACACTGACTGGGGCGCTGATAAGAAAAACTTTGCTGCACCTCTACAGATCCTTAGTCCGTTCCAAACTGGATTATGGTTGTGCTGTGTACGGCTCTGCCAGACCGTCGTATCTAAAACTCTTGGACCCTATCCACCATCAAGGGCTTCGTCTCTGTCTTGGAGCATTCCGCACCACCCCTGTGTACAGCCTGTACGCAGAGGCAAGTAAAAACCTTCACTGTCCAACCGCAGGCTGAAACTGTCTTTGAATTACTATGTCAGACTGTTCTCGGAACCGGAAAACCCTGCCTATGACTGTGTCTTTGACCCTCAGTTTCAAAGCAAATTTGAAAACAACCCAAACTGTATTCCGCCGTTTGGTCTTCGTATGCAGCCTCACGTGCAGAATGCAGGTCTAGACCTCGGAGTTGTGTCCGATTTTTCCAAGTTTCCAGATCAACCTCCGTGGACCTTTTTCACACCAGAGATTTGTTTTGATCTTGCAGATTTTCGCAAAGAGTCCACCAGCTCTCTGGCATACAAGGCATTGTATGCTGACCTCTGTTCGAAATTCTCATCCTATCAGAAATTTTCACTGACGTTTCAAGTCTGAAGATGGAGTGGCCTGTGCAGCCTACTGCCCTGGTGCTCCTTCTCAAATACTGTTAGAACATATTCCTTCAGACACTTCTGCTTATTCTGCTGAACTTACAGCTCTGGTTCTGGCACTGAGGAAAATCTCACAATCTAAGAAGAGGGAATTTCTGGTTTTGTCAGATTCACTGTTGGCTTTGGAAGCCATAGCTGGCTGCAACCTTCAGCATCCAGAACTTCTACACTTCTTTGAACTTTTTACCAAGTTGAAAGTGGAGGGTTTCAACATTCTTTTGGCTTGGCTTTCTGGTGATATTGGCATTGGAGGGAATGAAATGGTTGATCGTTTGACCAAGAATGCCCACAAGAGAGAAAAATGTCCAACAACATATATATCCCCTGCTCAGATCTGAAACCCAAAATTAACGATTATGTCAGAGACCTCTGGCAGGAGGATTGGAATACACAGACGGATAACGAACTCTTTCAGATCCGTCCAAACCTAAAGGAGTTTTCTCTCATCTTCGTCTGGTGGTCATAAAGAAGAACAGTTCTGTGCCGGCTGCACACCGGCCATTCATATTTTACCCATTCCTACCATTTAAAGAGTGAAGAAGCTCCTTGGTGCATTTCATGTCATGTGCCACTCACAATGAAACATATTCTTTTAGAGTGTTGGGACTTGCACGATGTGAGACACAAACATTTTGCAGCAGATTCAATGAAAACCTTGTTCAGAGATGTTCTGCCTGATGTGATCTGTGAGTTCTTGAAAGAGGTTAACATTTTTCATCGGATCTGAGATTTTACAGTGGAAAGATTTTTAACAAAGTTTTGGATGAGTTTTTAGATGATGTCTTTTAAAGAATTGTGTGAATGAATGATCTGTGAGATGACTTTAATGTGGTGACAGCCCTGATATGGCCCTTTGCGGTCGGGCTGGCTATAAGCAACATTATCTTATCTTATTTTATTGTGTGATCAGTAGATCCAAAGGACCCCTTGGTGAATGTCTGAAAAGCCGTTCGAATGGTGAGAATCCCAGTGTTTCGTTTGGCATTTCCCTGTACGCGAAAAGCAATGCCAGTATGAAACGATCCCATTCATGGGGTTCCAGCCTTGCAACTTTTCCCAGCATGGACTTTAACGTTCCATTGAATCGTTCAACCATGCCATTCGATTGGGGATAATATGGCGTGGTTGAAATGGAGGAGACTGACAACAGTCTGTAAATTTCTCTCATGAGGTCGAAAATGAATTGCAGTCCACAATCAGAGAGAATTTCATCTGGAAGACCCACTCTGGAAAAAATCGCAAGTAAAGCTTCAGCAACAGACACTGTATCAATTTTCTTCAGTGGAATCGCTTCTGGATACCTTGTCGCTGTATCCACCAAAGTTAAGATATAGCGATATCTGGAAGAAGACGGTGGGAAAGGCCCAACAAGATCAGTAGCCACCTTCCAAAACGGGACGGAAATGAGAGGCATTTTGTGCAAAGGTATACATAGGATGCAACCTTTCTGAGATGTCTTTTGGCAGATGTCACATGAGCGGCAATATTCTGTAACTTCCTTTTTGACACCTGGCCATAAAAAGAATCAAGAACTCTTTAATGTTCTTTTGATTCCACAGTGACCAGCCAACAATGCATCATGAGCCATGTGTAGTACTATGTCTCTAAGTGGCTTTGGAACGACAACTTGTTTGTTGTCCTGTCCAGGTACACACCTGTAGAGAATGTCAGAGTCCAGTATGTACGTTGGTTTGTCTGTTGGTATGTCAGTGACAGTCTGTTTAGCAGCAGAAAGTATTGTTGTCAGTGTCTCGTCTTTTCCATGCATTTCTTTTATATTGTCTGGGGTAATATGGAGTTCATCCAGTTTTGAGACTTTTAGCGGATTTATAGCCTTTCCCTGCTCTATGATGTCTGATCTGGTACTCACAAGACATGGAACAAACGATCCTCCAGCACCACTATGTACTGTAGCGACACCTGACAAATTGTCCAAGATCAAGTTGCAGACTGGGTTATCGATAACACAGGCGGTGAGAAATCCGGAGTAGTACGGTGTATCGACCGAAATTTTTGCCAGCTGAAATGTTTCTATGTTGCCTTCAAACCACCTGCACTTTTGGACAGTGTCGAGATACTAGTTTTGTAGCACGAAAGATTTTCTTACACCAGTGGTGCACCCAGTATCTCGCAAAACCGAAGCCTGCAATCCGTTGATGGCTCCGTTTTCTAACACAAGTCCATCAACCGATTGATGTGGTGCCAAAACAAGCCTTCTTCTTCACAATCAGTGGAGACTGCAGATTTTGAATCATTTGGTTTGAAAGGGCAATTCTTTTTAAAATCGCAAAAGAAACATCGCATTGTCTGATCGGCAGCAGACTGATTGGTGTTACTTTGTGAACTTCGGTTCTGTCCATGAGCTGACCCAAAAGGTCTACATGGTGGTCGTTGTCCACGACCTTGGAACATTTGCTGAGGAGCAACTGGTTTATCTGGTGGTGAGTACTGGTACTGATGAAAGTCACTTGAACCGCGGAAAGATCCCTGTCCGTTTCTGGAATAGGTATATCCTTGAGGACCGGAAATGACCCACGATTTCCTTTCCTGTAATTTCCCTGTCCCGATGGGATTGTACATGATGCATGTGACTCAAAAATGGAGGATTCCCTTTTCCTAGCCACCCCCATTTCCAGACATTTGGATTCAGACAGTAACTCAGACATGGAGAGAAGAGAGAGGACAGGTTTTTGGGCTTCCTGGCTTGTGATTAAAGGGACAGAGCAGAAAAGCCTCTTTCTGCTCTGAGTCCTTTTGCAATTCAGAAGGGCTCCAAGGTCTAGCAGGTGACCCTCAGTCGGTGAAAAGGCTACGGAATGGCTCATTCCTCATCCAGCGCAGCAGATCGAAGAAGCAATCAGAACAGCTGCTGAGGGGAACGAGGCTTGTGGACAGAGAAATCCAGGTGACTCCCCGTAAGCAGTTAACCCTCACGGTGCTCTGTATAACAATTTATGCTTTAAAGAAATGTAGTTAAAATCTAGGATGGGAAACTCGTCACACACCACACTTGAGAATTTGGCTTCTGCATACATATTATTTGCACTAGATATGCAAACCTATACATTTTTAGAAACTAGAGATGTTGTAGAATCTAGTGAAATAACTGAAAATACTGTAGGTTGTACCTACTTGGAGACTGACCTCAAAATATAAGCAGGCAGAATTTCTGAAAAAGTTATTTGAAAAGTAAGTCAAATGTTAGGAGAGATACAGTTTTTCTTCTGTATTACCTAAACACTTCAGACTTGAGATAAAATGAAGACAAATATGTGCTGGAAACATGGGAAAGATGATAATTCTCTTGACTTGAGCTATGTATAATGAATTGTGCCTCAAATGATGTACCTATAATTCAGCATCCAGACAATTGAATTTCACTATATAAGGAAATGGGGTTTGTGCAGGCTTGTCTTGAAGCTAGATAGGTAAAACTATATGTTTTTGTAAACTAGAGATAATGAGGAATCTGAAAAAAATAATTACAAGACAGTACCCTGATGGCAGCTGAAGATATTCTTCACAGTGTAATCCAGAACATTGGTGAAAAGGTAATCCAAAACGTCAGCCACATTGTTTGAAACACCACAGTTTTCCTGCTTGAATGTCAAAACACTTGAAACCTGGGAGAAAACAAGAAGAATATGTCCTTGGAAGACACAGAGAACAAAGTTAGGGCCTTGGTCTTCTGTGGAAGGGTTGAAAAGCACTTGGAGCAGAGTCCCACGTCACATTCAGAACATTCCCAGCCAGAGCGCACATGAGTAGGATGGCCAGCAGTACAGTTTCCTCTTTCACTCTCAGCATCTCTCTCCTCTGCAGTAGTGCTTCCAGATTCTGGATCACACAAGAAAAAACATATCCTAAGTCTTCTGTTCATTTCATTGTTTCATAATGGTGCAAGAGATGTTACAGAGAGCTTGCCTCAGTTTCCACTAATTAGTCTGATTTTCAGAAAGAAAAAAATATGACCAGCATTACTTATTCATTCTATGAAAAATGAAGTCATGCATAAAATCATAAATAAGAATAAAATTTGAATCACTAGCATATAAGGGAGGGGGCAGGGCTATAGCTTTCATTGGAGGCACACCCACTCGTGACACGCCCACACTGTTTCCAAACTAAAAAAATAAACAAACAAAAGTTATAAATTGTTCTCTTCAAATCACCACTTTTATTGATCTCTAAAGTGCTTTCAAAACACCTACTACAATCCCAGAAACGATCTTCTAGTTTGATCAGGCCAAAGCCTATCACTCCTGTGTAAGTAACCATGTACCCTGCCCCCCTTCCATCCCCCCTTCCTTCATGTGGCGGACCAACAAATGTAAAATAACCAATGACTGCACGCAGCATGTGTTCCATCACTCGACAAACAAAATAATCAAAGTTTATCCACTCACCTGCTTCGCTTTCGTTACTACAGCCTTCGGCAACTGATTGTTCACTCGTGCCACTTCCATGCAACTCCTGCTGGACTCGGTCGCTGATTTACTCATTATTTCAGTCAAAACCGACGAAAAACTTTGCCGGTGCACAATGGATACTAGCGAGTCATGTGAACTGATCAACCCGGATGTTTAGCAGTGGTGGTATAACGGTTCTCGTCTGAGCCACGATCGTGGCCCAACGCAGTCGGGCGGTAAAGCCACGATCGTGGCCCACCGCACCGCAGTCAGCGGGCTAAATTCTTCCAAAGGAGTTATTCGGTGCCCGGATTTGAAAGGTGTCTCAGAAGCAGAGATCAAGACCGAACTTGCATCCCAAGGTATGACGGAGGTGCATAGGGTGACAGTCCGTAAAGGTGCAGAAAGAGTGCCCACCAACACCCTCTTTCTGACATTCTGCAACCCTTTGTTACCTTCGGTCATTAAAGTAGGATACTTGAATGTCTGTGTCCAACTGTATGTCCCATCCCCGATGAGGTGTTTCAAATGCCAGAAGTTTGGACATATCAGAGACCGCTGTTCAGGGGAGGAGGTGTGTGGTGTTTGTTGCAAGGCAACCCATGATGGGCAGTGTAAAGACCCGGCTCATCGTGCAAACTGCAGTGGCGACCACCCCCCCTCCTCTTCACACAGCTGCCCTGTTTGGATCCAGGAGTCCACCATCCAAAGAGTAAAAACTGAAAAGAAAATCTCCTTCTTTGAAGTGCGCAAACAAGTTGTTGGTACTCAGATGTCAACAGTGTCTTCATATGCTTCGGCTGTGAAGAAAGCTTCAACCCGTTCAGTCTGCTGCCAGACTGATGAATTTATTTTCAGCAAAACATTGCAAGGCAGAATGTTAAACTCTGGTGGAAGCAAATCCACCACCTCTCAACCCAAAGTGGGTGCCCCTGGTGGAGGCAAAAAATCCGCCACCCCTCAGACTGCCCAGCAGTCTACTCCATCTGCTGCTGGGCAGATTAAAAAGCCAGCCCTCCCGCCTCAAACTTCTGTGTGGTCAAGGGAGTTCAGCCGAGTGTGGAGATGGTAGAGATGAGAAAGAAACCTCCACCATCTCAAAAATCGAGGCCTTCTTCACCTGTGGGCAAGTCTGCCAGCAGGTCTGAAGACCCAAACAGTCCAGTCCAACTTTCTAATAAATTTAATCCACTGAATGCAGACAGTGACTTGGAGATGACCTGATTTCTCTCCTATTCATCTTCTGCATCATGGACAGTACAATAATGCATTGGAATATCCGTGGCTTACATTCAAACTTTGAGGAGCTGCAGCTTCTGTGTCAGACATTAAAACCTTACGTCGTAGCTCTTCAAGAAACTAAAATTCAAAGCCAGAAGACCTTCACTCTTTCTGGCTTTAATATTCTTTCCAAACCTGCACAACCATCCACATTGGGACTAACGGGCGCTGTTGCCCTTCTTATAAACAAATCTTTGCTGTTTAGTCCTGTCGCTCTGACTACCTCCCTTCAGGATGTAGCTGCGAGAGTCACTCTCCACAAAACTATTACAATTTGCTCACTATATCTGCCACCTTCTGTCCCGGTTTGTCCTTGTCAGTCTGATTGGAGAACTTCTCGACCTTTTTTTCTGTTGGGTGACTTTAATGGACACAATCCTCTTTGGGGTAGTGTCAGTTCGTCATCCAGAGGTCTGCTTCTTTGAAGATGTCCTTTCAGACTTTGATTTCTGTTGTCTGAACGATGGAGCCCCAACTTACCTCCACTCTTCCACAGGTTCACTTTCGTGTTTAGATTTGTCGATTTGTGACCCCTCGCTGGTCCTGGACTATGAGTGGTCTGTCCATGACAATATGCACGGAAGTGACCATTTCCCTGTTCTTTTAAAACCTGTATTAACTGAAAACACCTCTGTCTCACAACATCTAATTATAAGAAGGCAAACTGGAATCTTTTTGCAACCAATATTTCAAAGGAACTCCAGGAAATTGACATTCTTCAGAGTCCAGACCCTGCAGAATCTCTGACCAATACTGTGATAAACTGTGCTATAACCTGTATTTGAATGTCTTCCGACAAACCCCAACAGCCCAAAACACCCTGGTTTAATTCTGATTGCCAATACATCTCAAAAGTACGCAAACGGGCTCAGCATCAGGTCCCAACACTCAAGCCCATCAGAATCTCCGTGCCAAATCAAGACACAGTTTCAAGATCAGTAAACGTCAGTCTTGGAGAAACTTCTGCTCTGGGCTGACATCTAAAACTTCAAAAGAAAAAAGTTTAGAACATCATCAGAAAAATCAAAGGAAAGAACACCAACCCCTCTATTCATCACCTGAAACTGGCTGATGCAGTGATAACTGACAAACAAGCTGTTACCAATCTGCTGGCCTCCACCATTCAACAGATTTCCTCATCTTCAAATAAATCTGCAGCCTTTTTTAAGAAACAAACAAATCAGAAAGAAATCTTCATACAATTTCACATCAGACAACTCTGAAGCTTACAATTTTGTTTTTTTTCGATCAATGAACTAAAATCAGCTTTGCAAACCTGCAATGATTCTTCGCCTGGTCTGGATGACATTCATTATCAGGTTTTGAAACATCTTCCAGAAAGTTGTCTCCAGACCCTTCTTAAAATCTATAACCATATCTGGACCACAGGGTGCTTTCCGCCCTCTTGGTGGAAAGCCCTGATCATTCCAATCCCAAAGCCTGGAAAAGACCTTACCAACCCATCAAATTATAGCCCAATAGCTCTGACCAGCTGCCTCTGAAAGCTGATAGAAAAGATGGTCAACTCCCGTCTGATGTGGAAGCTGGAAACCGATGGCTTTTGGCCAGTGAACAGTGCGGGTTCTGGAAGTACCACTCGACAGTTGACCATTTAGTCTGTCTGGAACCACCATCTGCAACGCCTTGTCAATAAGCAGCATGTGGTCGCTATCTTTCTTGACCTAGAGAAAGCGTATGACACCACGTGGAAATCAGGAATCCTTATGGATCTGCATAAACTTGGTTTTCGTGGTCAACTGCCTCTGTTTATCCAAAACTTTCTGGCTGATCGACAGTTCCAGGTGTGTTGGCACCACACTCTCTGACATCCATGGGCAAGAGTTGGGTGTACCTCAAGGGAGCATCCTTTCTCCTGCCCTTTTCAGCATCAAAATCAACGACATAGTGAAATCAGTAAGCCAGGGCTCTGAGTCTTCTCTGTTCGTTGACAACTTCACGCTGTACACAGTTGGAGCTTCTTACGCCAGCGTAAAGTGTTGACTCCAACTTTGTGTCAACAAGATCCAACAGTGGGCTGAGGAAAAATGGGTTTACCTTCTCATGTACCAGAACTCAGTCAATCCATTTTCACGATTTTCGTCAATTTTTTGCTGATCCTGAAATTCGTCTGGACACAGTCCACCATTCCAGCTGTTAAAGAAGCCAGATTCCTAGGAGTTATTTTTGATCAAAAACTCAACTTTCTCAGCCACATTAAAAACCTCAAAACCTCTTGCCAGAAAGCTCTGAATATTCTGTGGACCGTAGCACACACTGACTGGGGTACTGATAAGAAAACTTTGCTGCACCTCTACAGATCCTTGGTCTGTTCCAAACTGGACTATGGTTGTGCTGTGTACGACTCCGCAAGACCGTCTTACCTAAAAATCTTGGACCCTATCCACCATCAAGGGCTTCGTCTGTCTTAAAGCATTCCGCGCACACCCCTGTGTACAGCCTGTACACAGGCAGTTGAACCCTCACTGTCCAACCGCAGGCTGAAATTGTCTTTGAATTACTATATCAGACTGTTCTCAGAACTGGAGAACCCTGCCTAACTGTATTCCGCCGTTTGGTCTTCATATGTACCCTCATGTGCGGAATGCAGGTCTAGACTTAGGAGTTGTGTCTGATTTTTCCAAGTTTCCAGATCAGCCTCCGTGGACCTTTTTCACACCAGAGATTCGTTTTGATCTTGCAGATTTTCGCCAAGAATGTACAAGCTCTCTGGCATACAAGGTATTGTATGCTGATCTCTGTTCAAAATTACCATCCTATCAGAAAATTTTCACTGACGGCTCCAAGTCTGAAGATGGAGTGGCCTGTGTAGCCTATTGCTCTGATGCTCCTTCTCAATACTGTTAGAACATATTCCATCAGATGCTTCTGCTTACTCTGTTGAATTTACAGCTCTGGTTCTGGCTCAGAGGATAATCTCACAATCTAAGAAGAGGGACTTTCTGGTTCTGTCAGATTCACTGTCAGTTTTGGAGGCCATAGCTGACAGCAAACTTCAGCATCCAGAACTTTTACACTTCTTTGAACTTTTACCAAGTTGAAAGTGGAGGGTTACAACATTATTCTTGCTTGGGTTCCTGGTCATGTTGGCATCGGTGGGAATGAAATGGTTGATCATTTGGCCAAGAATGCCACAAGAGAGAAATTGTCCAACATATATATCCCCTGCTCAGATCTGAAACCCAAAATTAATGATTATGTTAGAGACCTCTGGCAGGAGGATTGGAATGCACAGATGGATAACAAACTCTTTCAGATCTGTCCAAACCTTACGGAGGTCCTCTCATCTACGTCTGGTGGTCGTAAAGAAGAAACAGTTCTGTGCCGGCTGCACACCGGCCGTTTGTATTTTACCCATTCATACCTTTTGAAGAGTGAAGAAGCTCCATGGTGCATTCCATGTCATTTGCCACTCACAGTGAAACATATTCTTGTAGAGTGTTGGGACTTGCACAATGTGAGACACAAACATTTTACAGCAGAGTCCATGAAAATCCTGTTCAGGGATGTCCCGCCTGACGTGATCTTCCGTTTTTTGAGAGAGATGAACATTTTTCTTCTATTTTAAGATTTTACGGAAGAAAGGTTTTTAACAAAGTTTCTGGTGTGTTTCTAGAAGATGTCATTTAAAGAGATGTATGTATGACTCCAGTCCTTTTCTCTGTAAGATCTTTTTGTTGGGTGACTTCAGTCCTTCTTTCTGTAAGGTCTTTGTGTTGAATGACTCCAGTCCTCTCTGTAATATCTTTGTGTTGTATGACTTCAGTCCTCTCTGTAATGCCTTTGTGTAATATGACTTCAGTCCTTCTCTCTGTAATGTCTTTGTGTTGTATGACTTCTGTCCTTCTGTATGCAGTGTCTTTGTGTTGTATGACTCCAATCCTTCTTTCTGTATTGTCTTTGTGTTGTATGACTCCAGTCCTTCTCACTGTAATATCTTGGTGTTGGATGGCTTCAGTCCTTTTCTGTAAAGTCTTTGTGTTGTATGACTCCAGTCCTTCTTTCTGTGATGTCTTTGTGTTGTATGACTCCAGTCCTTCTTTCTGTAATGTCTTTGTGTTGTATGACTCCAGTCGATGACCTCTGTCCTCTGCAGTGTCTTAATGCTGTATGACTTCAGTCCTTGTCTGTGCAGTGTCTTTGTGTTGGATGACTTCAGTCCTTCTTTCTGTAATGTCTTTGTATAGTGTGACACCAGTCCTTCTTCCTGTAATTTGCTTGTACTGTATGACCTCAGTCCTTCTCAGTATGATGTCCTTGTGTTGCATGACTCCAGTCCTTCTCTCTCTGATGTCTTTGTGTTGGATGACCCCAGGCCTTCTCTCTGTAATGTCTTTGTTTTGGGTGACTCCAGTCATCAGTATAATGTCTTTGTGTTGTATGACTTTTGTCTTTGTGTTGTATGTCTTCAGTCTTTGTCTTTGTGTTGTATGACTCAAGTCTTTGTCCTTCCTCTCTCTTACTAGTGGTGGAAGGAGCAACTTTCCGGTACTAGTCATCGAAAGAAATTTTTATTTGTTCCGGGTATTGATAAAATACAGAAGAATGGCTCTGAGATAATTTTCCTTAGGCTTGTACTCTTAATTAAAAGTACTTATAGCTCCGAGATACAGAATTGAAGAGAGAAGTTCAAACATTCAACATTCGATTGAACACAGGGAACTGACACACAGTTAAGTGCACTTTCACACATCAACTTTTATTACTTACACATAGATAAGAAATGGCGCGTCACTTCCATAGACTGAGTTTCAGTTCTCATTGGACTACCACATGAGGGGGTCCTTCCTCACTCCTACTTTACTCGCTGGCACTCTGTGTGCAGCAAGCTTAAGTTGGCATACAGGGGTTCTGTCTAGTTACACTGAATGTATATGTATATTATTATTATACATCCATTCTGCTTGCTAGCACCCAGTGCTGTAGCCAGAATGGTACTCATAGACAGGTTCTCACTGTTTCATCATAAAGTGAGGGTAAGGGTCTGATGGGTTTGAGTCCAGGTGGTAAGCAAACTTAGCTTTGCTTCGGAGAGATAGTTGATCTCTCCTGTGGCTGGTGACTGCCCCACTGGTGTAGATTTGTTGTCTGTGTCGCCCTGGTTTCTGGCGAAGTCCCAGCTCCTGGTTCACTGTGATGTGCAGCGTGACCAGGATCCAGTTCTGCAATAAAGAGAACTTGATCTGTAGATGAGAATCTGGTGGCTGGTCTGTCGAGTGCACACATTTACCCTTTTCCTTTCTTTCAGAGAGGGTGTGAGACTCAGCCAGCAAAGTTTTCTCTATGGTAGAGTTTCTGCTATATAACTATTAACCCACTTTTGTTTAATGGCTAAGTTAAGCTTACAAAAGGGTAGGAGACAGTAATACAATGTTACAGTTTTAGTTATACACTCTTCCTGTTTTTCATATGAATCAAATCACACTGACTTGGGCTATGCTTAGTCCAAGTACACATGTGGTGTAGACTTAAAGTCATACACTACAAATCATCCCAATAATCACCAGTATTTATAAATCAGAGTAGCAGTTTTTACCTAGCACAGGCATACTGTTTTCCTGATCAAAATTAATCATTGAATTATTATCTTAACAGACAGAGTTGCATACTGACAAAAGTCAGGGTGAACACAAAGAGTAGTGGTCAGATTGTTAACAAAGAATCAAAACCACTGGGAGAGAGCTTTTGCCATATGATGGCAAGCAAACTACTACACAGAATAATCATTCATCAGTTTGATAAATGTTGCTAAGCATTTGTACAAAGTTACAATGTTA
The DNA here is from genome assembly GCA_016801955.1 of Conus betulinus. NCBI lineage: Eukaryota > Metazoa > Mollusca > Gastropoda > Neogastropoda > Conidae > Conus > Conus betulinus. The sequence goes on from JADBJO010009944.1 coordinate 14,495, forward strand.
CACACACAGCAGCACATAAAATCAATACATAGATTCAAAAATGTAAAACAGAGTTCCAACTCACTTTTCCTGGAATGAACAGGAATGACTTGAGATCAAGGAGTTTACCAAGAATGGACTAGGCCTTCTCTGTCCCTTTGTCTTTCTCTGCTCTTGTCTACAGGCAGTCCTGAGGGGTCAGTGAAGTTGCGCCTGTGTGTGCCTAGTATATGAATCTCTCGCTTGCCGAATCAAATTGAGACAAACCTGTCATTTACCGATCAGGGGTGAGAGGGGGAGGGATTTAGTCTAGTCACCAATCGCCTTGGAAATCGTTTGAACCTAATCGGGCACGGGGATATTTATGCATCCGTAGAGTTGTCCGTGAGCCCCAGTTATTTATGCGTCCGCAGAGGTGTCCGCGAGCACGTGTAGGTGTGTCTGCGAGGACGGGGACCGTAGTATGAAAGGGGGGGGGGGTGGGGTGGTGGGTGGTGGTGGTGGTGTCGGGTGGGTGGAGAACGCGGCCAACATGCCTTTGTGTCGCGGGGGGGGGGGGGGTGGGGGGGGGGTGAGACGGGGGTAGTATCGCACAGCATGGGGAGGGAGGGTTGAGAGGGGGGAAGGGAGGTAGGCTGCTAAGCACGAAAGGCGGCACGTATTTACCGTGACGCATTTTTTTCCTGTGTCATAGATCGTGTCAGTCGGGCCTTTCGCACTGTCCTAAGCAAGAAAGAAAGGGGGGGGGGGGGGGGGGGGGGGGGGGGGGGGTTGAGAGGGGAGAGTGGGCATAGATTTGAAATCTATTCTTTGGTTTGGTGTTTTAGTGGGGCCGATCGGATGGTGTTGTCAAGCGTCACGTCACAGACTTCAGTCCTACTTGTAATGTCTTTGTGTAGGATGAGTCTTTCTGTGTAAAATATCTTTTTGTTGGATGACGTCAGTTGGACTTCAGTCTTTCTGTGTAAAATATCTTTTTGTTGGATGACGTCAGTCTTTGTGTTGTGTGACTCAGTCCTTCTCAGTAGAATGTCTTTGTATTGGATGACTTCAGTCTTTCTCTATAAAATATCTTTTTGTTTGCTGACTTCAGTCTTTGTGTTGGATGACTTCAGTCTTTCTATAATGTCTGTGTTATATACTTCAGTCTTTGTCTTTATGTTGTATGAGTTCAGTCTTTCTCAGTAAAATGTCTTTGTGTCATTTATAACTTGCAACGCAGCCTCAGTATGTCTTTGTGTTGTTTGTAACTTGCAACACAGCCTCAGTGTATCATGTCTTTGTGTTCTTTATAACTTGCAACACAGCCTCAGTGCATCATGTCTTTGTGTTGTTTATAACTTGCAACACAGCCTCAGTGTATCATGTCTTTGTGTTGTTTACAATTTGCAACACAGCCTTAGTGTATCATATCTTTTGTGTTGTTTATAACTTGCAACACAGCCCCAGTGTATCATGTCTTTGTGTATCATGTCTTGCTTAAGTGCATAAAACTTTTGCTTTGTTCATGACTTCAAGACTTGGGTGCGTAATTCCATTGTGTTGTGCATGATTTCAGACAGTGGTTTTGAGTATAACCAATCTGTGCTAAGTATAACTTCAGAGATCATTGCTGTATATGATGTCTTTAAGTTTCCTATGACGTAGAATGTCTGATTTCCCATGGGTGTGAAAAAGGTTGCATATGACTTCAGTACTGAAAAGTGATTTTGTTTGTGTATTTTTTTCTCTGCGTCGCTCTGTCTCACCTTTAAGATCATAGGAAGTCTGGTATGTAACAGTGTGTTGGTTTTAGAAGCAGTGTGGGTATCTTGCCCCCCCCCCCCCCCCCCTTTTTTTTTTTATATATTTCTTTTGGTGTTTATGTATTAACTTCATGCCTCTTTTCTCTCTCCTGCACCCCACTGCTTTCTTGGCATCAGTCTTCGTTTCTTTTCAGTTCTCTCTGAGAGAGCAATTTTTATTTCTTTCCATTGTTTGAGAGAGAGAGAGAGAGAGAGGGGGGGGGGGGGGGGGGGGAAGAGAGAGGAAAGGGGAGGGGAGGGGAGAGAAGATTCTTCAAGAGTGGACTGGGAACACTACTGAAGGCAGCTGTTTTGTAAATAATATTTCACTCAGACTCAGTGAGGAGAAAAAAGCTTCCATACTAGGAGCTGCTGTTAAAATCAGTCCTTGATAAACTTTGGCAGCATGATTTCTTTTGCCGTTTACACTTTTTTTAAACAGTACGTGGCCACCAGTAGTCTGTACTATTACTGCACTTACTGACAGAATTTTCAACACTGGAACTTTCTCCGTGGTATTCTCCCTCTCAGAAAGACTTTAGACACAACCACCACCTCCACCTCACCTCCACACATCACTCACCCCATGCTCCCCAAAAGCTTAGGAGGGGAGGGGGGAAGGGTGTGATGTATTGTTAACATACAGTTTTTAAAAACTTCTCTCTGACTTTGACTTGCAACAGTTCTTCCCAGGACTCTTATGAAACTGCTTGGGAAAACTCCCAAACATGCTGGGTTAATTCAGTCATGTATTTTGTCATTGAAAGTTTCAACCTGTTAGGTCTTCTTCAGGCAAGACACAAAACAATTGGGACAACAAAAATGAACGAGCAATCACTTATCTTCAATCACTTCAGCGCAAAGAGGCGTTGAATGAAAACAAGGCTGTCAGAAGGGAGATAATGTGTGAGTCAAGGTAGCAATGATGATAATTATACTACTGATAGGAATCCAGATAATGGTAATGATGATGATCAAAATATTGAAAAAAATGAATAAAGACAGGATTACTATCACTTTTGGTGATAATATGACATTAGCAGTTGTAGTATGGGAGAAAGGAGAGGGGGGTAGAGGATTCTTAAACAGCATGGTTGCCGTGACAACAGCCTAATGGCATGGTGATGGTGATGTTAATGGTAGTGATGGTAATATCAATACTAACATTGGCATGAATGATGGTAATGTTAACAACTATAGTGAAGGTAATGGTAATAATGGTACTGATAATAAAAGCATGATAGAAAAATATTTTTTAGAATATATAATGATAATAATAATAAATAGATTTTTAAAATTATAATAACAATAATGATAATAGAATAAATTAAAAAAGAAAACAATATTAATAATAGTAATGATATAATAATAATACTAATACTAAGGGAAAAAAAAAAAAAAACAGGGGGGAGGAGGAGGAGCGGAGGACAGATGGAAAGCATAAATTATGGGAAGGATGAAATCTAATAGATATATTAATAATTATGATACATGTATTAATAGTTTTGATAATGATTGTGAATGTAACTGTATAGTAATGATAGTGATGCTGTAGGAGGCTTGAAAAGTGGTAAGCTGGAATGTCAGAAATATTGTAAAGAATAATGATTATATTAATGATAGTATAAGTAGGAAATATAACAGTTGTAACAGTTATGAAGGCGTTTTTTTTTTTTTTTTTTTTTCAATTTTATTTTATGAAGGTGATGATGATAGTGCTGATAATGATGATATGATGATAGTGCTACTGCGAGCAATGATAATAAAAGTAATATATGAGCCGGTGGTAGTAGGTGGAAAGGAATGGAAATGGTCAATGAGTAAAAGTTGATAGTGCTACTGGAGCAGGGAGAAGGTGGTGAAGATAAATACTGCAATGTTAATAATGTTAACAGTAGGTGAAAAGGAAGAGGGATGATCAAAGAGTGAAAGGTTGACAGTAGTGTTGGTGCAGAGGAGAGGGAGAGGGTTAGGGGCAGAGAGAGAGAGAGAGAGAGAGAGAGAGAGAGAGAGAGAGGAAAAAAGGAAGGAGGAAAAAAAAAAAAAAGGAGAGAGAAGGAAAAAGGAAGGAAGTGTGCGTGTGTGTATGTCTGTGTCTGTGTGTGTTTCCGCATAGCTACAAACACCTACACACATATGCACAGGAAAAAGGGGGAGAGGGAAGAAAAGCTCTTGTAGAGGAAATAGTGTATGAAATTAAGAGAAAACCAGAGGAAGAAAAAGGGGAGTGGACAAGTATCTGAATAAACAATAAATCGATGTGACAAATAGAGTGTATTGAGAGAGGGAAAGAAAGATAGCTGTAAGTTGTGTGTGAGATAAATAAATGTGAGATATGGTGGTATGTGTGTGTGTTGGTAGAGGATATTGTAGGCTGATATTGCAGTGGTGGATAGGTGCATACTACTTTAGGGTGTTGATGCTATGAGGGTGGAGGGAAGAAGAGGGGATGGCTTTACATACTAACTTGGGGGGGGGGGGGGGGGTGCAGGGGGGAAACTTACTAACACCTGTACACAATATTACTCTCCCCCTCTTTTTTTTTTTAATAAGTTATTGTATCTATTGTATTCTACAGTCAGTGTTGGCAACGGGATTAGTGATAATAGGACATATTGATTATAAGTATAGTGGTGAAAATGATAGTGACAGTAATAACAATAACATCAGTATTGTTGTTATATGATGGTGATGATGAAAACAGTAATAATGATAGTGATATGATGATGATAATAATAGTAATAAAGGTATTAAGTAATGTTAGTAATAAAAATATTAGGTGGAAAGGAGTTGAAATGCTCAATGAGTAACAGCAGACAGTACTTTTGGATGAGGATAATAATGATAGTAGTAATGATAAGTGCAGCAACATTAGCAAAAATAGCAGCAGCCGTAAAGGGATGGGAATGATGAACAATAAAAGAGGTAGCATTTCTATTTACAAAAAAGAAAAGAGAGAGAGAGAGAAAAGAAAGAGTGTGCATGTGTGTGTTCCATTGTAATGTCAGCCTCCTACTCATTGATCACCCTCACCCCAATCCACCACCACCCCCACCAACACCACTAAACCTATCATCACTGGGGGAGGCAGGGAGGGGTGGGGGGGGGGGGGGGGGGGTGGGTGAGTAGATAGATGTAGCAAGTGGAGAGACTTAGAGAGTGTAGGGAAAGGGGAAAAGGAAGGTAGCCCTAACTTATGTCTGAGGTAAACAGTGGGGAAGTATGTTAGTATGCTTGTGTGTAGGTGGAGGATATTGCAGGCTGGTGCTGCGGAGGTGGAACAGTAATACTACTTTTGGTTGTTGATGCCATGAGGATGGAGGGTGCTGAGTTTGGCAATAAGATGAGATTCCTGCATAAGGCACTTCAAGTTATCACTCTGTGATTGCCTTTAGTTCAGAGAGTATATGTAGATGTAGGGGATTTGTTGTTGTTGCTGTGCCATTTCTTCTTTGCAATTTCATGTAAGTATTTATGATATTTTATGGGCAAATCACATTTTGTTTGTACTCCTTTCCTGCTCTTGTAGTAAGTAAATTTGCAAGGTGTCAAAATTACTCCCATAATTTCTTCTTTGCTTGAGTATAGTTCTTTTAATTATGTTATTATTTTTAACATGTGACAAGTTAGACAGTTTTCAGTATAATCACACTGTAATATCCTTTTCGCAACTAGTTGTAGTTACTTCTGAATTTGGCCATAGTATAGAGTTAATGGTTTGCATTGGTCACAAATGATGAAGATACTTATCTCTCTTTGTTTGGAGTTGTGTTCCTTGTTTTGTTTTAGTTGATTTGGAGATAGTTACTTTGTGTGTTGTAGAGTGTGTTTTTGTTATGTGTACAGGGATACTTTTGAGTTTTTCCTTTATCTATTTCATTTGAATATAGTTTTGTTTTAGTATAAATTAAATCAAGTTTGAAACCACTACCAAGGAAAGGCTACAGGCTGATCCACGTACACCTGCACACCTGCACGCACATGTATGCATGCGCACACGTGCACATGCACGCACACATACACACATACACACACTCTCTCTCTCTCTCTCTCTCTCTCTCTCTCTCTCACACACACACACACACACACACACACACACACACACACACATCCTATAATAATAATCACTTTAGCCTGCATGGTCACGCCTCCTGTCACCTCTTCCAGTTTTATTGCATAGTGGAATAGCTGTTCCACTCTTTTTCTTAGCCAGACTCAGCTACTAGATTTAACACTTCCCTACAATCATCTTCCCTCCAAGAAGTGTTCTGACTCCCTGATCATTATGCCTTTGGCTTCATTTGTAATCCCACTGATTTTCAGGGATGAAGTGTGTGTGCGTGTGTGTGTCTGTGTGTGTGTGTGTGCGCGCGCGCGTGTGCGTTTGTGAAGGATGAAGCGTGCACGTGTGTGTGTGTGTGCATTTGTGAAGGATGAAGTGTGTGCGTGTGCGTGCGCGCACGCGCATGTGTGTGTGTGTGTGTGTGTGTGTGTGTGTGTGTGGGGGGGGGGGGGGGGGGGGGGGGGGGGGGGCGCAGGTTTTTGCTTTTCTTTTGTTGTGTGTGTGTGCATGTGTATTACTGTTTGAAATGTACTTATCAAGAGTTTACGTAGACATAAACGCTTGACAAATAAACCTTTTTTTAGCTGTAGTATTATTGATGAATGCAATGATCACTGTTGCATTAACACAGTTAAGCATGATACTGCAGTTTGCTAGCGCTACTGATACTACTACTAATGATGAATAATAGCTATGGTTTTGGTGATGTGAAAGAAAGCTTTCATACTAGATGTTCGCTTGTTTTAGCAACAGCAGCAGTAGCACCTGTTTATCATTGGTTTCCTTACCTGTATTGTGTGTGAGTGACTATGAAAAAGAAAACAATTATAGATTATTAACAGGTAAGCGATGGAATCGTCCTACGTAGTCTGAATTTGGGGCACTATATGGGGCATATAACGAATGATATGTGACAGACCTGTGCAGCTTTACATTTATGTGTGTGTGTGTTTTTTATGCACCATAAAAAGAAAACAGAAACAAAAGTAAAAAATTTACTAACCGTGCTGTTAAAAAAATGCATAATTTAAAAACGGTGAGTAAGCGTTTTTCACAATTCATTTGAAATCAAGTTTTTTTTTTTCTCTCTCTCATGCTTCCCTTTTTTTTTTTTTTTTTTTTTTATTTGAGAAGGCCTCCTTCATCTCTTATGAGATGAGACTGCATAACTTTGAGAGTTGCCATGCATGAACACCCAGTTCAAGCTCTTAATTGTAATTAAGCTAGTCGTATGGCAGTTGCATAAGTTTAGGAATTGTTATGCATGAACACCCAGTTCAACCTCTTAATTTGTAATTAAGCCAGTTATATGGCAGTTGCGTAAGTTTCAGAATTGTCATGCATGAACACCCAGTTCAAGCTCGTAATTGTAATCAAGCTAGTCGTATGGTGGTGAAACCATCACCTGTAGGAGAATAAACTGCCAAGAGCCGACAAGTTTACAGAATACAGAAGTCTTTGGGGGAAATGCTGTTATTGTTGATGAGAAATACTACAGAAAGTCACACTCCAGGTGCACAGGTTTGGACACCACTAATATCTGGTACTGTGGTGATTGTGATGAGGCTGTTTGCTCATTTGTTTGTTTTGTTTTCTCTCCACCCCATCTCTTTCGGGTCATGTGGGATTGCTCAGGTCAAAGTAAGTATGAACTTTCATGTTTGTTTGTTTTTTTTGCTGTAGATCCCGTTTTCACTGTATGTTGGCTGAAGGCAAACTGTCCTGTTTTCACCATTTTGAATTCTGGGAACATGTTTTTTTTTTTTTCTCTCTCACTCTTGCCAGATGACTGGAAAGATTAACATCTATAGGTTAATCTACCCAGGGTTATCTCTCTGAACATCTGGAAGAGTTAGCTCAGTTTGAAGATGACACAAAAAGATTTTTTCTTCAGTTTTTGATGTCCAGCAGAAATATTTGATCATTTCGCAGTGTATAAAGAAGCAGCATTTTGACATGCCTCCATGGTTTAAGCCTGATTTTCAGGGATGTGAAAACTACAGGAAAACTGGTGAATGCACTTTGGAAAATTAAATCAAAAGAAAATGTAGACAAACAAATCATAAGACAAAACATGACGTGTTTCAACCTCATAGGTCTTCTTCAGGCAAGATGCAAAACACTCAGGACAATAAAAATGAACAAGCAATCACTTACCTTCATTCATTTCTGCGCAAGATGGACATTGAAGTGAATGAAGATAAGTGATTGATTGTTTATTTTCGTTGTCCTGAATGTTTTGTATCTTTCCTGAAGAAGACCTAAGAACTCAAAATGTGTCGTGTTTTGTCTTGTGACTCCTTTGTCTACGTTTTCTTGGCGGTTCACTATTAATTACATTTAGCATTTTTTTAGATTTCCGCCTGCAGTCACTCACTTTGCAACTAGAAAAAGAAAAGCATCTGCTGTTGCATTATCGTCAACAATGGCCACAAAAGAGCTTGACAGGATAGCAGTTCAAGTGGAGTGCATTCCCTTGGCTGCTTTTTTGTAAGTTTTTGTTCTAATTGACCAGCATTAACCAATCAAAATGCACTGTATTTTGCCATCTGTGAAGAATATGAACCACCATGAAGAGTCTCTAGAGTTGTACAAACAGTAGTCACAATAAGCTCTCCTTTTTTCCCCCTGAATTCAGACCCCTTTCACTTCTCATGGGATTGAAAAGGTGATTTCTGGGTTTGTGTTTAGATTCAGCAGGTATGTACTGGCCAGCTGTCATGCGACTGTGACAAAAGTTCAGGACTTCTCTTGCTGAGAAACATGGAAAATAATCATGGATTTCATTCAAATACACGGTCTGTGAACATCAGCTAAATGAGTACTTCAATCAGAAGATCTGTTTTGTGGTTAAGGTTAGTGTGTCAAAGTACACCAGCGCTGAAATGTGTTCTGGAGTTTGTGGTCGTGAGAGAGGACATTGCCCAGCTGACTGTTTTCTGGTCTGTTTGTGTTCTTGCTTTCCCAGTCATTTCTGCCAGCAGTCTGCCTGTTTCAGTGTGCCTGTCCTGACCTTTCTGTCTGCCTTTCCATGGTTCATGAGGCTTTCCTTCTATCTTATCCTCATCATTCTTCATTTCGTGTGTGTGTGTGTGTGTGTGTGTGTGTGTGTGTGCGTGTGTGTGTGTGTGTGTGTGTGTGTTCCATCTTTTTCCAATGACTTAGAGCATTGTGTAAGTACACTTGCATGTGGGAAATGAGATTTTTGCCTCCCTCTCTTTCTTCATGTGTTCTGTGTTCTGTACATATTTTTTGTCCACCCTCTTGCTTAGGAGTAATGTTGACCCTTTCGCCCCATCTTTGGCCCTCACAACTCCCACTACCTCTAATTCCGCTTTCTTTTTTTTTTTTTTAACTTTCTCACCTTTCATGTTTCATCAGTGGCATTATTTCCATTAGTATCAGCAGTGTGCAGGGAGTCATCAGCATCAGCAGTGTGCAGGGAGTCATCAGCATCAGCAGTGTGCAGGGAGTCATCAGCGTCAGCAGTGCGCAAGGAGTCATCAGTATCAGCAGTGTGCGGGGGAGTCATCAGTATCAGCAGTGTGGAGGGAGTCATCAGTATCAGCAGTGTGCAGGGTGTCATCAGTGTCAGCAGTGTGCAGGGAGTCATCAGTATCAGCAGTGTGCAGGGAGTCATCAGTATCAGCAGTGTGCAGGGAGTCATCAGTATCAGCAGTGTGGAGGGAGTCATCAGTATCAGCAGTGTGCAGGGAGTCATCAGTATCAGCAGTGTGCAGGGAGTCATCAGTATCAGCAGTGTGCAGGGAGTCATCAGTATCAGGGAGTCATCAGTATCAGCAGTGTGCGGGGAGTCATCAGTATCAGCAGTGTGCGGGGAGTCATCAGTATCAGCAGTGTGCGGGGAGTCATCAGTATCAGGGAGTCATCAGTATCAGCAGTGTGCAGGGAGTCATCAGTATCAGGGAGTCATCAGTATCAGGGAGTCATCAGTATCAGCAGTGTGCGGGGAGTCATCAGTATCAGGGAGTCATCAGTATCAGCAGTGTGCGGGGAGTCATCAGTATCAGCAGTGTGCGGGGGAGTCATCAGTATCAGCAGTGTGCGGGGAGTCATCAGTATCAGCAGTGCGAGGGAGTCATCAGTATCAGCAGTGTGCGGGGAGTCATCAGTACTGGCAGTGTGCGGGGAGTCATCAGTACTGGCAGTGTGCAGGAGTCATCAGTATCAGCAGTGTGCAGGGAGTCATCAGTATCAGCAGTGTGCAGGGAGTCATCAGTATCAGCAGTGTGCAGGGAGTCATCAGTACCGGCCTGCCAAGAGGCAGCCCACCACAGCAGATACTGCTGCTGAGTCATTTTGGTGGTGTTGCTGAGTCATTTTGGTGGTGTTGCTGAGTCATTTTGGTGGTGTTCAGAGACTGGTGGTTCTTACACAACACATTGCAAGAGACCACCAAAGTCTGCTGCTGACAATATATTGCACAAAGAGCCAGCATGAGTGAAGTCTGTCTGATTACAGTCCCATGAATTTTCCTGTATGGATGCTGTTTATGTGAACTCATTTTGGGCGAGGTAATGGAAAATCAAAACTGAGGTCACAGTGAGAACAGGCATGAAAGGCTACAGAATTTTTTCTTTTTAAATGATTAATGTTAAGGATGAGGATGGTGAATATGGTGCTGCCAAGTGCCATTCTGATCTGAGACTGCATGGCAGAGCTGTAACCTACTTGTTCTTTCATAATATTGTCCTGATGTCAACCAGACCTGAGAGATACAGACACCTGCAGCCTCATGCTGGAGATTTTGAGCAGTATACAACACACAGAAAAGTATCATGAGGCTTGTCGATAGAGTTCCAGTCTTTCCATATGAACCCATAACACTTTAGACATTTCAACGGTTGAGGCCAAAGAAAACGTGTGCAAATGAATATGTCTGATGGACATCTAGCTTGGAATGCTAACCAGCACACTATGCTGGCTTGTCTCTCCTCTGGCTCTCCTCCCCTCCTCACTCCCCCATCCCCCTTCCTCCCTTTACTGTCAGTTCAGTCATTCCTTATTAGAGAAGAATACTTCCAGCCATCATTGATGTCTTTCCAGTTCCTTTTCATGTTTTTTTTCTGTCCCTTCATTCTCCATTGCTGTGTGAAGTCATCTTTTTCTTGCCACATCATCTAAGTGGATGATTGGGGGGAGGTGTGGGGGGAGGAGTTAAATGTGTGTGTGTGCATGTGTAGGAGGGGAGGAGGCCTGCTGATTGGAAAGCATGGTGAATGAAGACCATCCCTGATTGGTGGAGAATGCTAAGGATGTGGAGGGGGGAGGGGTCTGATTCTCCCTTCTGCATGCTGTAAAGAGAGGCTCTGACATCTGTGTGTCCTGAGGCTTGATTCATGTGAATAGTTTTTTTGTTGTCTTTTTTAATGTAAATGTAAATGAATGATTTGAGATCCTTAACTGATGCGGCAGACAGGTAAAGAACAAAAGGTGAGTGTGAAAGGTGGGACTGTGATGAGCCAGTGAGTATGAGAAGGCAGGCAATTCACCCTTAGTGCCTTTATCTGCTCATGTATAAATGACCTTTTGACAGGCAATTGACCCCTAGTGTCTTTATCTGCTCATGTAAAAATGACACTTTTGACAGGCAATTCACCCTTAGTGTCTTTATCTCCTGATGTAAAAATTACCTTTTGATAGGCAATTTATCTTTAATGTCTTTATCTGCTGATGTAAAAATGACCTTTTGACAGGCAGTTCACCGTTAGTATCTTTATCTGCTCATGTAGGAATGACATTTTGACAGGCAGTTTTACCCTTAGTGTCTTTATCTGCTCATGTAAAAATGTCACTATTGACAGGCAATTTACCCCTTAGTGTCTTTATCTGCTCATGTAAGAATGACTTTCTGACAGCCAATTTACCCTTAGTGTCTTTATCTGCTCATGTAAAAAATGACCTTTTGACATGCAGTTCACCCTTAGTGTCTTTATCTGCTGTATGTCACTTTTGTCAATGTCACCCTTAGTGTCTTTTTGTCAGGCAGTTCACCCTTAGTGTCTTTATCTGCTGATGTATAAATGTCACTTTTGTCAGGCAATTCACCCTTAGTGTCTTTATCTGCTGATGTATAAATGTCACTTTTGTCAGGCAATTCACCCTTAGTGTCTTTATCTGCTCATGTAACAATGTCACTTTTGTCAGGCAATTCACCTTTAGTGTCTTTATCTGCTCATGTAACAATGTCACTTTTGTCAGGCAATTCACCCCTAGTGTCTTTATCTGCTCATGTAACAATGTCACTTTTATCAGGCTCTTGAGTCAGTAATCAGCTCCTCCTGGGACTTGTGAATGAGCTTCTGATATGATAGTTAGAAAGAAAGCATAACATGGATTTTCAGGTGGGGTCAGTGTCATTCTAGGTCAAATACCTGGCCAGTTTTTTTTTTCTGAGCAATAGGAGAGAGGAAAGATGGACTATTTTAGGAAAATATCCCGTCAATTCTGTTCATAGTCTGTGAGAGGAAAAGAGAGGAAGGGGAGAAGAAGGTGCTGCACTGTATGGGAATCTGATAGCCTATAGGGGAGGGCAGAAGAGAGGGAGCGAGGTGAAAGTGTGTGGATGTGGGAATGTGGTGGCATTGGTGGAGAGAGAAGGGGTTATAAAAACAAAGAATTTAGATGGGGATTGAAGGGGAGGGGTGGGAGGGGGGAGAAGGAAGACTGTTCGTTCGGCTGAATGTGATGACTGGTGATAGTAATTATCTCCATGTTCTTTTTTAAAAAACATTTTCATTTGCTTTTATTGTTTTTTTTAAACAAAAAAAGGCATATACACTGCAACGGCAAAATCGCTAATTATTAGTGATAAAGCAATCTATAAATGAATAATTAAGTAAAGTAAACAAACAAATAAACAGAAAAGAAGATAAAAGTGCAGCATAGCATCACACATACATATAAAGCATAGATACTTGGTGACATTCATAACACAGTACAATGGATTGTATTTTATCTCCATATTCTTTGTTGATGCTCTCCTTTGAAGCAACACAGCCGGGTGGGTAGAAACAATGTTGTTGTAGTGGTGGTTATCTTTCCTTGGAGGTCATGTTATCATTAGTAGTGCTTTTGTTGTTGTCTCACTATGTAGGAGTGTTAGTACAGTGAAACACATCTTGACAGACAACTCAGTGTCATGTTGTGTGTAATCCCTTGAAGGGGGCCTGGTTTACCTGACGGATGAAGCATTCTTTTTGATCCAAGGATCCTCGATTTAGTCCTGGCTTGAGACTGCCACTGTGGAAGAGGGTTTCTTTTCCTGGTCAGCATCTGTGTGGATTCCAACCCCTCCCCCCACTCCACCCAAGAAAATACCCCCAACACTCACCCCCACCCAACCACCTGCAAGCACTTAAACCACTTGAGACTTTGAATCAAGGTCCCATATGTGGGTGCATACATCGAAGTAGAGGTGCACTCACTTGAATCAAGGTCCCATGTGTGGGTGCATACAACAAAGTAGAGGCACACTCACTTTGAATCAAGGTCCCATGTGTGGGTGCATACAACAAAGTAGAGGCGCACTCACTTTGAATCAAGGTCCCATGTGTGGGTGCATACATCGAAGTAGAGGCTGCTCAGAGAAGCACAGAGGCATCCTGGACCCACCCCTGGATCTGAGCCATGGATTCTCACCAAAATTGACAGGATCGGTGTCTGAGTCCTGTTGCATCTCCCCACCAAGTTTGGGTACCAGCAGTTTAGTAGTTTCTTTGGAACTTGCTGAGAGACAGACAAAATCAACAGATGCAGATGAAAATTGTGTCTCCTTTACAGGACTAAAAAGAACACCAATGATTTGAATGTTCTTAAAATAAATCCCTCTTCATGGGAGAAGAGCTTATCATGTGCATGTAACATGAATGACAGACAACCAGCAAAAAACATGTGCAAAAAGAACCCAAATCCCACAGAGTGGTGTTTTGTGTAGACATCTCCCTGAAGACGGAAATGTGACTGCCTTAAAGATCAGATGGAAAAAAACATGACACACACAACAGTCTTACTAGCTGTGGTCATTAAGAGGTCTAGCTAAGGAAAGAAGAAAAAAAAAGAACTGCTTGACTGAAACATGAAACACAGACTTGGTTCAGGTACTGCTCCCAGGGACGTCATGCATTCATCTGTGACCGGTGGTTTTGCCAGCAGGTCCATGCAAAAGACTGCTGAAGCAATTGTAACCAAACTTGATGAAAAGGCGGAATTTGGACCAGGAACAAACACACTGAATTTTGGTGCAGATCATGGTAAAAAGATAGATCCAGGATCTGTTTGAGCTTAGCGAAGGTCTGAGGTGTCTGGAGAGCCCTTCCAGTGTTACGGGCCCACATGCCTGGTCTGTATTTTTGTTTCATGTCCAGGTGTACCCCCCACACAGCTGAAGGAAAGGAGAAATTCTGACAGTGTTCCTGGGTTTTTTTTATTGTTTGTTTTCTATTGGTGTTGTTTCATTTTGCTCGGTGCTGCTCTGTGTATGTGTGTGTGTGAGAGAGAGATTTGTTGACGATTGGTGTTGTTGCCTGCTCAAAGCGTTTGGTGTAGATATGGGAGATAACTGATGATAATAGTGCATCCCAAATAGGTGCAGAGCAGTGATGTGCACAATTTGTGGCCAGTTCTAAGGTGCACCCTTTTGTTTGCTTCTTTGTTTTCATCAGATTGATGCACTCTTTTGCTAGGCTGGACTGACAATACTTACTTTTTTGGTCCAGTTGATTTACTCTTGGGTCAAAGAAATATTCTCTCTCTTTAGGTCAGACTGACACTTGAAGTACTCTTTCTTTCTTTCAGATTAATGTACTCTCTCATTTGATCAAACTGATGTGCTTGATGTGCTTTTACTTGAGTTCAAATTGAGATTCTCATCGTTCTGGTTAAAGCTGGCCAAACATGAGTACTCATTCTTTTGGTCAAATTCATATACTCTTTTTTTTTTTTTTTTTTTTTTTTGTGTGTTGTTGTGTTGTCAGATTGATGTACACTCTTTCTTTTGGTGAAATTGATGTGTTTCTTACTTTTTGGTAAAATTGACATACTCTTTCTTTTGATGAAATTGATGTCATCTTTTGATTGATATTGCATACTCTTTCATTTAGTCATCTGCATTAGCAAATGTATATGCACATAAAAACAAAGAAAAGTAAAATACGAAAGAGAACTAAACTGTCATATCCGCTGGATAACTGTTCTCTCTCACTCTCTTTCTCCTTCTGATGTATGTATGCATGAATGCAACACAGAGACACATGAACACTTACAGATCAAAAAAGTCAATACATGCACTGAAAAGTTCAAATTCAATGTTGTGATACTTAAACATTTACTTCACCCTTTGCAAATCATTTGCAGTTTCAGTGATTACACAGATATTAAAGAACTTCATGTTTGCACAAACGCAAGCACTCACTATACACACATACGTATATGCACTCACACTCACAAACACTCACGCACAATACATGCACTCACACACACACACACAAACACACACACACACACACACACACACACACACACACATTCACTTGTTCACTCTAACGCATTCACAGACACACAGGTATTGTTGAACTTGTATACATTTTTCATATTCTACAACCTTTTTATGGTATGAATCACAGAAAATGAAGTTTATGTTATCCATTCTTACTCGGGAATATGACAGACAGACAGATAAGCAGACAGAAAGACAACAATGGGTGTTATAATTATGTTAGACACCAGTCTAGATTAGTTTCAGACAATGTTCGCCAATACAGCCATTAACATGGCCTTTTTTATGTGCTTTTTTGTATTTTAATGTTTTCAAAGGATGTTATGCATACTTGTAAACTAATTAAGTGAGATCAAGCAAAAGAGTTGGCTCTGTCAACAAGGCATATTCGGTAAATTGTAAGACTGTGTTATGTATACATATTCATATGTGTATTTGTGACAGTTCTGACCCATCACATTTAATATGCATTGACCAGCAGGAAAACATCCCTCATGTGATTTGGCGGAGCTGTCGTGAAAGTGAAACTGACGCATTGTGTCACTGTACCTGTAGTCTGCTGCACTGGTCACTTTGTATGGTTTCAAGCAGCCTTTATGACTAAACAGTCTGTGTCTGTGTCTGTGTTTTCATGTTGTCATAGTTGATGTTAGAAGATACTGTAGGTTCAGTGAGGGTTTTTTTTTCTGTATTTTTGTCTATTTTCTGCCTCTGGCTGAAAATGTCAACATATGCATGCATATATGCCTATTGTTCTTTATCAGTTGTGTATGAGTGTTTCGCCATTATTGATTTGTTGTAAAATGGTCATACATCAATTTGTAATTCTTTTTTTTTTAATTAATTTTAGTTTTTTGATGCATTTCATTTTTAGTGGCCTAACGGTGCTTTTAGGTAAATCATCATGTAACATAAATTTCCTAAAGTGTTTCCTCTTCTGCACAGATTTTTATAGTTTTTATATGTAATAAACAATGCATTACTTGGAAGTATTTATTCAGTGAGATGTCTTGGGGTTTTTGTTTTAAACTATTACCTGTCAGAATTGTGCAAGAGATACATGTTGACGGCATTCTTGATCTGTATTCAGTATGCCTTTCAGTTATTCCTCTCAAAAGGTGACTGTAGCTGTAATGGCAGTATTCTGATCTATTTCGTCAATTATGCATTTTATGATTTAAATCTTGATTGTAGCAGTTTTGATAATAGAATGCTATATCAAAGTTATATGGAAGAGTGAAAGAAAGAAAGAAGTGCTGCTGCAGCTGGTTTTAAAAACAATGGTTCATGTATAGTTTTGAAGTGATAGGGCTTTTTTCTCACACGGTGTTATTAAGGCCTGTGTGTTACGTTACAGCGTTTCCAGGTGAGGTAGGCATTGCAAAGGAAGGGCCTACAATTCAGAGCTACACTGTTGTGTACTGGTTTTGTTTCCATTTATTCCTTTCTGGACCATTCTGTTTTGGGTCTGGAAACTCTTTTATTTTTATTGATTGATGGTCAATTCATGACGTCAATTTCTGTTTTAGTAATCCGGTAGTTAGATAGTAAAGTCAGCACGCACTGTCCACAAGGCTATCCTTTCAGCATGCACTGTCCACAAGGCTGTCCTTTCAGCATGCACTGTCCACAAGGCTGTCCTTTCAGCATGCACTGTCCACAAGGCTGTCCTTTCAGCATGCACTGTCCACAAGGCTGTCCTTTCAGCATGCACTGTCCACAAGGCTGCTGTCCTTCAGCACGCACTGTCCACAAGGCTGTCCTTTCAGCACGCACTGTCCACAAGGCTGTCCTTTCAGCACGCACTGTCCACAGGCTGTCCTTTCAGCAGGCACTGTCCACAAGGCTGTTCAGCAGGCACTGTCCACAAGGCTGTCCTTTCAGCACGCACTGTCCACAAGGCTGTCCTTTCAGCACGCACTGTCCACAAGGCTGTCCTTTCAGCACGCACTGTCCACAGGGCTATCCTTTCAGCACGCGCTGTCCACAAGGCTATCCTTTCAGCACGCACTGTCCACAAGGCTGTCCTTTCAGCATTGTGTGCTTGTCCATAGGGCTTTGTTTAACATTAGTCACATGAATATCTTTTTATTGATTTTTTTTTTTTTTAGATCACACCAAAAAGAAAAGAAATTAAGCGGAATGGCTGGCATTTCCAGAGTGACCTAATCTTATCCACTTCCAAAACATCAACAGTTTTGCTACCATTTCATGACATGTTTTAGTTGTTTATTTCTTTTTCTGGGTGTCATCTTTTTCAGGATCCAACGTTTTCAGAATGTGACTTTTAGCAGGATATGACCTTTTCAGCATGTGACTTTTTTTTATGTCCAGTCTGAGTTTGACAAGGCCTGGTGTGGCTGGGTCAGCTGGGCTGCAATGGTAAAACGATGATCCCTTGAGGGACAGAGTATGTAGAGCTCACAGTATGGTCAGCTGATCCCTAGAGGGACAGAGCATTTAGAGCTCACAGTATGGCCAGCTGATCCCTAGAGGGACAGAGCATTTAGAGCTCACAGTATGGTCAGCTGATCCCTAGAGGGACAGAGCATTTAGAGCTCACAGTATGGTCAGCTGGGCTGCAATGGTAAAACAATGTTCCATAGAGGGACAGAGCATTTAGAGCTCACAGTATGGTCAGCTGGGCTGCAATGGTAAAACAGAGTTCCATAGAGGGACAGCATTTAGAGTGCAGAGTAGCTTCGAGCTGATTTATTGGAGATTGATCTGTCACATAATGAAATCCATGGCAAAATGCCTCCAGTGCAGGCAGTAGCTGTGCATCTTTGACTGCCTGACTGATGACTAGAATGAATCATCAGTGAAATATGACCGCCTGCCTGGACATTTCTTTCTGGCAAGGAAACCTTGCACCCAAATCTATTGTTTGGTTTGGGGTGTGTGTCCGCAAAATGACAGTAAAACTTTTGAACAGAGTAAAACAAAACTCAATGGAAGGATGAAATGTAGCCTAAGGAATTGATACAGATTTGGATCCCTCCCCCCCCCACTTTTTTTAAACTATGCAAGATAGGGCTGTTATTTTTTACATTTTTGTAAATTTCTCAAGAAAGAATTCTTGGATCGCAGTGTAAAAATGTCAGGGATATGAGAGGTATTAATATTGAGGAACTTGAACTCGTAAGATTTGGAGCAGTTTGAGAATACACTGTGGATTCAGTGAGCAAAAAATAACATGCATAAAATGAGAGGCGGGGGGGGGGGGGGGGGGGGGGGGGGGGGGGGGATATACTATAGCAAATTTAGCAAAACACTTTCAGCTACCACCAATGTAACTGAGATAGTGTGAACTGAGTCTGGTACAGGTTCAGTGATACTTTTTGAGATATATGAAGAGATCTGCAATGGATTGGAATATGAGAAGTGTTCCACTATGACGGACGTCTATACTCTCCAGATATTTCTCATCTCATTTGTCAGAGGGTTTTTTTTTGTTTTGTTTTGTTTTGGTATGGTTTTTTTTTGTTTGTTTGTTTTTTTTTTTTTTTTTTTTTTGGGGGGGTCTTTTTTTTGTTGTTGTTGTTGTTGCTTTTTATCAGCATATTTCATTTAATTACAGTGACTCTCTCTGTTAATCTTCAAATTTTTGTTGTCGTATTTTAAAGGAAATGTCTCAGAGAAGTTTGGTGTCTTTCTGCTCGCTATAAGAATCTGTCTTCACGGAGGATTCAGGTAGGGCTGACAAACAAGAGATTTCAAAGGGTTAAAACTCAATAACTCAATATCTTGAATTTGTTTCGTTGTGTGTTATAAAATTATACTGTACACTTTTTCTAGTGAATGATTTTCTTATTTTTCTAATGAAAAAAATAGTAGTCACTTCCTTCACTTTTAAATGTCCAGTTTAATCAAGACACTTTTTTTTTTGGTCTATCAACAATATAGATACTACCCTGAAAAGGAAGTCTGTGAGTCTGAAACTGGTGTATCAACTCTCCCAGAACTCAACTGTTATGAATTTGAAGATGGCATTTGCCATCAACATGTTTATAATGGTTATAGGTGTTTCATATGTAGATTGAATATCAGCTTTGTTTTTTGAACTGTACTTGCTTAGACACCCTGAACAAAGCTTATGAACCAAAAGACCTGGTCAGGTAGTTTGGGGTTTAGAAGAGAAAAGAAAAAAAAAAAAAAAAAAAATTTCCAGCCAAAAAAAAAAAAAAAAAAAAAAAAAAAAAGAAAGAAAAACTTTCCATAACTGAACGATCCTTGGGACAGAGAAGTGTTGGACGTTCACGGTGTTCAGGTCAGGACATGATGAAAGGTGGAGTGAATCCTCTCCTTAGCTGCCTTCATCTTCCCTGAACTGAATCAGGTATCAGTTACCTGGGGGGGGCAGAGTGTTTTCAAGTTGTACACATCTGACAGCATGAGGGGGTTCAAAATGGGGAGTTTTTATTATATTCCCTGTTTGGCTAGTATACTTACCATGTCAGACCATAGCATTCAATGGCAGTTAGTCAGCTCTGCCAGGCCAAATTTTTTATGGCTAATGCAGTCATAGACAGTCACGTGATGCCCACCCTACTTCTGCCATGGGAAGAAAGCCTGTGGCCGCTTCCTGTTCCTCATTCAGCGAGGCCTGCGGGCAAAGTAACCCTGAGAACCTTGGCGCTGGAGGGGAAGGTAGGGTGGGCATTAGAGTCTGACATGGTAAGTATACTAGCCAAACAGAGAGTATAATAAAAACTCCCCATTTTGGCGTCATATACCATACCATGTCAGACCATAGCAGAATTTAAAGGAATCGGAGGAGGACCAAGTGCCCTAGTGGTTCTTGGGGTTAACCAATATAGCTGCATTAAAATTGAAAATGAAATGAGGCAGGGAGCAGTAAAACAATAAACAGTAAACAAGTAGGGCAAGTCTTGCTCCCATAAGGAAACCTAACACAGAGTAACTTTTATTCAAGACTGGCACAGCCTTTTAAACTTTAATAAAGTCAGACAAATACAAACAATCTAATAGTGGGGAAAAAGACAAGCGCAGGCCAGCAACTCAATTGTCTTCATAGTAATGACTTGGTAAAGATTTGGACTAAGGGGGGGGGGGGGGGGGGGGGGGGGGGGGGGGGGGGGTTGAAGATGAGAAACTGGGAACATGAAATTAAGAAAATATATTATAGATATGAAAACTCTTCACTAGCTGCATGAGGGAACCATTGCAATCCCTTTTGAAGGCAGATCTATTTGTATTGCCTGCTCCCGAGGCCTTTCATCCGCTGGATCAGAACTCATCAGGGAGACACGGCTGATTGTGTCTGTGCTCCTGGCATCATATAAAGACACACCACAGTCCATAATACCGTGGTGTTCTCACCACCAAGAGTTCAAAAAAGAATACACAGCAGCCCCAAAGCAGCCAGTGAAGGGTAGTAAATGCAATGTCTCTCTGGGGTCCCCGTTGAGGGCATGAATCTCGCTTCGCCTTCTGGCTGAAGCCAGGGCAAGGAAAAATGTGGTCTTCAGGGAAAGGAGGTTCCAAGGGGAAGGCGCCTAGGGGACTGGGCTCACATAGAGCCATACCCCTAGAGATCTATCTGAGAAGGAAGTATTCTCATAATAGATGAGATAGGAGTTGCCTATCTGGAGACTGGAAGAGTGATCATGGGGAACAGAGTGCCTGATCACAGGAGATCCATCTCTCCCATTGGTAATAATAGGTCCTGTGGTGCCCCCGCCCCCGCGATTATGTTTAGGATGGACTGGGATCTGTCCGTCTGGGAGGTGGAGGCAGGCACTCGCAGTTGGGCTGGCACAGAAGCCAGGCATGAAAGCGGGGCAGCAGGGGGTTGGAGTGAGGGCGGGGTTGCCTAAGCATGTCCCACCGAGTGTTCAACTGGAGAGGGGGGAACATGGGTGAGCGACTTGAAGTTCGGAAACCAGGACCAGGTCGGCCACCATGGGGTATGAGGATGAGCCTGGGTCTTTCCAGCCTCGCCTTCCTGATCACCTTGTGGAGGATCGGGAAGGGAGGGAAGGCGTATGCTATGAGGCCCGACCAGGGAAAAAGGAGGGAGCGTCAATTGCATACGTTTGGGGATCGGGGACGGGAGAGACATACCCTGGCGGACGATGGTTGAATCGGGTGACAAAGGTCAACCATGGGCCGAACCAATGTTCCCACACCAACGTTAGGACTAGCCTACTGAGGGTCCATTTCGTATGAAGGAGGGACCTGGACAGGCTGAGGGAGTCTGCCAGGATATTGCGGGTCCCCGGTGTGTGTCTCGTGCAGAGGGTGATTCCCCGTGCATGACCCCAGCGGAGGAGAGCCTCTGTCTGGAGGGGGAGAGGCTGATGGAGTGAGCCCCCCCCCCCCCCCCCCCCCTGTTTTTTGTTGTTGTTGTTGACATAGCAAGCCGCTGAAGTGTTGTCCTTGAGCACTTGAGCAGGAGAACAAGTTGGTGTGAGACCTGGGGTTGGAAGCAGAGGAGGGCAAGCCTGACAGTTACCAATTCCAGGACATTGATGTGGAGATGGGCAGTCTGCGTGTCCCCACACTCCCGAGGCCTGACTGTTTTCCAAATGTGCGCCCCTGCCCGAGTTGGATGAGTCTGAGTAGAGTTTCAGGGCTGGGTTGGGAGGGAGATGGGAACCCTGGGGTTCAGTGAGGAGGGGTTGAGCCACTCTACCATAGCCCACTGGGACCAAGGCCCGAGGGGAATGGTCTGATCCCAGTGGTCAGAGGTCTGCGACCAACGACGATGGAACTCCCTTTGGGGTTGGTGCTTGGAACCCGGCCCAGGTGAAAGAGGGACGAGAGGGACTCCATCATCCCCAGGAAGGAGGTAAGGGTTCTAGCCAGGTTGAGTTCGCACTTGTTGGGGTTGGTGACAAACGCTTGTGTGGAACAGAGGCGCAGAAGATGGTTTGTGTGGGATGATACTGGGCCAGGAGGGAGCCAGGACAAGTCAGTCATCCAGGTACACCAGGAGGCGACTGTCCACCTTCTGGCCAGGGTGGCCATCTCCTTGACCACCTTCATAAAGAGGAAGGGTGCCAGGGAGAGGCCGAATGGGAGCACCTGAACAGGAGCACCCGACCTTGCCAGATGAACCGTAGGTATCGTCTGTGGGATGGGTGTATAGGGATCTGAAAGTAAGCGTCCTTCAGATCTATAGAGGCTGCCCAATCCTGGTGGTGGATGGAGTCTCTCTGATCTGAGTCAGAGTCTCCATCCTGAATTTGGTGGCTCTGAGGGAACTCTGAGGCGTCGGGGGTCTGGGCGGCACAGATCCGACTGAAGTGATGCCTGTGGCCGAGACATGGAGTTATGGTCAGTGAGGGGGGTCCCACCAAAGACTGGCCATATGTCCTCCACCAGAGTGTTGAGGGGAGAGAGGTTGAGGGTGGCCTCCGTCCTGAGGGTTTGGGGACCACAATGAGGTGAGGTGGAGTGAAACCCCGGATTGGGATGGAAGATCTCCACGATGACCCCTTTTTGGAGTTCTTTGACTTCCCGGCAAAGTACCTCCGCTCATCCCGGGGAGGGTTCGCGGGGGGAGGGAGGTGGGCATGAGAGGGGGGCGTCCGTGGGCCCAAGGCATGCGGAACCCCCCTTGTAACACCACCACTATACATGGGCTGAGGCCCATACGTCACCAGCGAGGGTTCTGCCTGAACCTGTTCTCCTGTAGGTGAGTCTGCCAGTCACCTCCGGGGCCATGCCTGTTGGCCGAAC
The DNA here is from genome assembly GCA_016801955.1 of Conus betulinus. Taxonomy (NCBI): domain Eukaryota; kingdom Metazoa; phylum Mollusca; class Gastropoda; order Neogastropoda; family Conidae; genus Conus; species Conus betulinus. The sequence goes on from JADBJO010009944.1 coordinate 37,545, forward strand.
CGAAAATTCTGCTTGGTGAGTTTTGGCTTCGGCCTATAGGAGGTATTAGGGTGCTTAGGGGGCCGTGCAGGGTGCAGGGTGAGGCTGATGAGGGGGCCTGGCCGCAAAGATGCTGCCTGCTTGTGTTCTTAGAGTGAGTGGGAAATGACAGCAGGCAAATAGTTGCCGAAGAGGGACTGCTCCTGACCTGGGATGTACCGCAGGGCCACCTTAAGCGCTGGGGAGAGATCAGCCTGTGACAGGACAGCATCTCTATAGGCCAGTAGGCAATGAAGTGGCTCCTGCTGCGCGCTCTACGCCGCAGCCGAAGGTGGTGATGCGGCAACTGTAGATGAGGGAACGCATCAGGGGGTCACCAGACAAGCGAGATTTTGTCTCCTGGTGTGTCTCAGAATCGTGTGCGTCTGAAGACACTGAGAACAGCACCGTCCTCCTCTGGCCAGAGCTCCGCCACCCGCTACAAGAGCATGTTGAGGAAGACATGACCAGCAGGATCCCCAATCTGGCTATACGGTCCCACACCTCCAGGTTCTTGATAGAGATTTGTTGCGGAGGTAGGGGGGCCAGGTGGGGAATGAGCCAGCAGTCTGCCAGGGAAATTGTAGTTTCCCTGGTCACCGGAGTGTCGGAGAACAGAGAGAGATGTGGGCCTGCCAGGGTCCCTGAGGAAGGTACCTACTGGGACCCATGTTTGGGGCCAAGAGGAATTCAGTCCCTGGTGGAGGGATGGCCTGTGCACCCCTGGCTAGAGTTGCTGGACTCTCCCAAATGGAGGTGCAACGAAACTAGGGCGAGGTTGCTCAGCTGGGGGGCGTCTGGTGTAGGCAAGACAGAGCACAAGACTTATCTTGCTTAGGCTGCAGACCGAAGATGAATGAGGAACAGGAAGCGGCCACAGGCTTTCTTCCCATGGCAGAAGTAGGGTGGGCGTCACGTGACTGTCTATTACTGCATTAGCCACAAAAAATTCAGCCTGGCAGAGCTGACTAACTACCGTTGAATGCTATGGTCTAACATGGCATAGTATATGACGCCAAACTGAAAACTATCAGACCTGCAGCTGAATGTTGTGACCACTGCAGACCACTTGGTGTTTGAATTACTTAAAACTATCAGAATTCATAATCATACAGAAAAAAAAATGATTTGAGTCTTTTTTTTTGCACTCCTATGATCTCCACCCCTCCTTCCTACTGCCCCACCCTCCTTCCCCCCTGAACAAACAGTTGCTCAGTGTTCCATGAAAGGTGCTTGTAAAAAGATTTTTTTTTCTGTTAGGCTATTGATTGATATTGGAAATGCGATAAACATATTTTCAGACATATGATGCTTTTTATTGTACCTCTTTTTCCCCTCCTGTGTCTTTTCATGATGAAGTGAGAGCAGCATGGAGCATTGTGTGTGTGTGTGTGTGTGTGTGTGTGTGTGTGTGTGTGTGTGTGCTGACAGACGGAAGAGCAGAAAGAAGACTTCAGTGACTTACCCCCAACCAGAGGAAGCGGAAGTTGAAGCAGAAGATTGATGGCATCAAAAAGAGATGGCTAAGGAACAGTCGGAAAGGTAAGCCAGACAGATTTTTAAGCCTTGTGTGTGTGTGTGTGTGTGTGTGTGTGTGTGTGTGTGTGTGTGTGTGTGTGTGTTTTGTGTGTGTGTGTGTGTGTGAGAGAGAGAGAGAGAGAGAGAGAGAGAATATGTGTGTGTGTGTGTGTGTGTGTGAGAGAGAGAGAGAGAATGTGTGTGTGTGTGAGAGAATGTGTGTGTGTGTGATTGTGTATGTGTGTGCAAGTGCATGTGTGCGCAAGTGTGTGTGTGTGTGTGTGTGTGTGTGTGTGTGTGTGTGTGTGTGCACGCATGTGTATCTGTGCGTGTGTTTTGTGTGTGGGTATGTGTGTGCATGCATTAGTGTGTGTTTGGATGTGTGTATGTGCATGTGTGTGCACATGTGTGTTTGTGTGTGTGTGGTGTGTGCTACTGTCTCATCCCCATCAGTTACAGTATTCCCATGGTGCTTATCGTGGCTACCCCTTATACAACCACACCAGTTGCCTTATGCCACAGCTCTAGTATCAGCAGTCTGCCAGGAGCAGTCAGTATCAGATCATCATTAAGCAGTGCACTGGAAAAAGCTACTGCATAACTGCCATGTCCTTTCAAGGGTGTTCAGTGGCACCTGTATAGGCAGGACACAGTTTACTAAGCATATTTGCCGATTTCCGTTTTAGATGTGTTTTAGATGATATTTGTTCATGATTATTTTGTGTGTATCTTGTGTGACTGCTACTTGAGCACAGCAGGGGGGTGGTGGGTCTGTGAGTAAGGATGATCACTGATGTCTGCAGTGTGGACACGTCACAGTGACCCAACTGTACATCTTGAAAGTGACTGGAAAGTAGTGCAGAGGACGGGGGAGTTGTACATAGAGAGGGGAGGAGGAGGGGGGGAGTGCAGAACAGATTCAGCAAAACATGAGGAACTTCCTGTTAAAAGGCAACTTGGTATATTTTGTTAAAAGGATACTAAAACAACAACATTATCATTAGGTAAGATTTTGACACACACACACACACACACACACACACACACACACACACCCAATTAAAAACTAAACTGACAACAAATATTCTGAATTCAAAGGCAAAGACTTAAATAAACGGAAATAAAATACAAAATTGACAACAAATATTGTCTAAAGGTAAAATTGTGAAAAAAACAAAACCAGCAACTAATATGTTAAAGTTAGAAGTTAGAAGAAAAACAGAACTAAAAACAAAACCAACAACAAAAGAAGGTTGTCAGAAGGTTTTGAGGAAAATCATAAACCAACAAGAAATATATGATGGCAACAGAAAATGGTGGTAGTTCCCTGATGGCACTAGACTTATGACATTGTTTGTCCTAACAGGATGGTAGACTGAGGATACCTGGTGATAAAGAGAGAGAATAACTGTGGTAAGGAGACAAGCATGTTCCTTTCCAACTTCCCCAGGACATCTCCCCTGTTTGGACAGTTTAACTGCTGGTTTGCAATGCTCGGTGTAATTCAGAAATGCTAGTGGATCAAAGCTATCAACAAATGTCTCTACTAAACAAATAAAGTGAAAAGATTAAAAATAAGAGAATAAGAGAAAAAATGGACACTTGTCAGGTCACTGGAGGTGGCTTACATTACATTCGGGTGTAACGTCCGCATTCACTAAAGTTGATCTGGAAGACAGGGACAAGTCATCCTAAGAGAGTGAGGGCAGGGGACGTTTTCTGTTAATACTGCACTGACAGACCATCAGAATGATGTTAAGATTGCAGTGAATGTGGTCAGTTTATGTTGGGTACCTGCCAAATTTGAATTTAGTATTGTTTGGTGTTGTATATTGTACCAGGTCAAACTTGTGCGAGTTACAGCTGGTTTGCTTAGTGTGTTTGGCCATATTTTTGTGTGTCTAACACAATGCTAGAGTGCCCAGTAGATGTTCTCACCTTCTGGTCTCCCACACTCAACCACTTCTGTTTTGTTGCATTCCATGGCAAAACACTGAACAAAACACACCAGTTACGTTTCACCCCATCTCCTATCTCTGCTATGTGGTGTTACAAAGGGCTATGGTTCCTTCTATTGGCTATGTGGTGTTACAAAGGGCTATGGTTCCTGATGTCTGCTGTGTGGTGTTACAAAAGGCTCAGGTTCCTTCTGTCTGCTTTGTGGTGTTACAAAGGGTTATGGTTCCTTCTGTCTGCTGCTGCACCACTGAACAAACCAGGCACCAAACGGATCAGGGAGATTGATGGGCTCTGTGTTTGGAGGGAGGTGGTGATGTCTCAGTGCCAAAAGAGGACCCACCCATTATGTGGCTCTATGACTGAACAGCTAATGTGTTAAGTTGGGGACTCGGTGACAGGTTTTCAGAATACGTCCCATTGGAATGGGCACTGCTCGATATTACCATTAGGACTCTCAGCAACAGAGCAGCTTCTTTTTTTGATGGGTGACATCATGACAGCTTGATGTTTACTTGCTCCTTGTGGAGTTTAGATGTGACAAAGTGTTGAGGAGTTGGAATGAGTGGTGTGAGAGAAGTACACCTTTGAGAGCTAAGGTGGGGCAACAGAAAAGAGAAGAACCAAGAGATAGAGGAAAGAAAAGTGTCAAACAATGGTGGTGTGTGATGTGCATGTAGGGAAGGCATGCTGAAGCTCAAGGATGTGTACACCAATAACCCGGCGCTGGGGGACCCCATACGCTGGAGAAGAAGATCGAGGAGAATGCGCAGAAACTGGATGCTATTCGACAGGAGCTGCACAAGTTTGAGGTGGGTCTGGTCTAACTCCCAGTGCCCCCTATTCCTCTCTACCCCTTTTCACACTCTTTCTTCAGCCCCCTATCCCCTTTTCCACTCCCACCAACCATCCTTATCATCCCCTTCCTTGAAGTCTAGGAGTGTGATGAGAGTTTGTTGTCGACAGTGATATGTGAAAGTCCGTTGTGTGCATGCATGCTTTTGTGTGTCTACATGTAAATGAGTGAGTGAGCTTGATCCATGTGTGTTTGACTTGGAATTGATTTCTTCCTACTCCTTTGTAAATACAGACACTGTGAAATATTGTTGCACATCGTTTCAGGGCTACTTGGCATCATGTGAGGGCCGACAGCGACGTAGCAGCACCTCTGGGGACAGCGTCCATTCCTCAGACAGTGGACAGCATCAGCCTTCAGTGTCTGCGCCCGGAACACCACAACAACCACACAATCAGTATGTTGAGAATGCTGGATTAGCTTCCATGATGAATTGGCAGTGAAGACTTTATTGTGGTGGTGTGAGTTTGTGCGCTTTGCTGGCTTCAAGTGTTGTTGTTCAAAGTTTGTTGATGGATCTGTTTCTGTATGTGTCTTTTTGCCTGTGTTGTCTCTGTTCCAGTTTGTTGCATGTGCCTGGCTCGTTTGTCTGTGTTTAGCTGTTATGTGTCTTTTTTTCTTTGTATATGTATGTGTGTGTCTGATTTCTCTCTGTCCATCTGTCTGTTTTGCCGCCTTTTTTTTCTTTCTTCCCTAGTTCCCTCTCTGTGTTTTTTGACTTGCTCAGCCTTGCCTGTCTATCTTCAGTGCAGGTCTCTTCTTTAAAAGAACTCATAGTTTACTTATATTCAGCAATGTCCAGGGCAGAAAAAATATACAAAAAAATATTGCCCTACATCATCCTGATAACCAACAGTTGCTGAAGTGGACACTGGTCAGGCATGCTGCCTGACAGACTACTTCCCCTCCTCCACATGACCTTTTTCCCACCCTCTCACAACCCCACAAACCCATCCAACACACACACACACACACACACATCCCCGTTACTCAATAAAGCTTTGGAGGGGTGATTCTGTCCTGGGGAACTGGCATAGAAGAAGCCTTTACCTACTGACAATGGCGACTGGAGATGGAGATTCCCTGAACAGAATGTGAGAGTTAGGGACCTGTGCAACAAACACAGGAACAACAAAGACTGACGGTCAACACCCCAAAGATATCACTGACAAAAATAGTTGCCAGACCCTCACTGTTGTCCCTGTGTGTTCTGTTGTAGCCCTGTTGACGGGGACGAATTTGGCGATGAGTTTGGAGATGGTGATTTGGATGAAGAGTTCACCGCCATAGGAACCTGCCGGGCTCTCTATCCTTTTGAAGGTACAGCCTCTATGTGTGTGTGTATGTGTGTGTGTGTGTGTGTGTGTGTGTGTGTGTGCATGTGTGTGTGTGTGCGTGCATGTGTGTGTGTGTGTGTGTGTGCTTGTGTGTGTGCGTGCGTCCATGTGTGTGTGCACACATTGTGTGTGTGTATGTGTGTGCATATGTGTGTGTGTGTGTGTGTGTGTGTGCGTGCATGCGTAATGATTTGTATGCTCAGGCTAACATTGACATCCACCCAGAGTGAAGGGACAAGATAGGGGCAAACCATCCCAGGACAATGTGGGTAGCAGACTTACCTAACATTCAGCTGACACCGCCAGGAGAAACACTGCATTAACCCTTTCACCGCCAGCCATTCTGTTTTGCATAAATCTCCATTGCTAGCCATTTTTTTTTAATCTCTTATTTCATACCAGTATGTGTGAAAGGCAGATGTCTCTGGAACTAAGCAACCAATTTCTCATGCTGTTTGGGGGGAAATGGAGGAAATAAACTGTACTTTTATTAGTTTCAAAATGGAGCGACTGATGGCGGAGAATGAAGCAAAATTTAGAAAGAGTGGGGGTTAGTTGCCGCCAAGGACATTGATAAACAAAGTACAGGACAAGACACGATGCATTTCGACCTCTTGGGTCTTCTTCAAGTAAAAAAAAAGATAGATCACACATTTAACATTTAGACAGTACAAACAAAGAACGAGAGAGACTTATCTGATGTCCATGTGGTGTGCTGTGAAGAATGGCTGACAGAAGGAAAAGATTCTTTGTTTGTACTGTCCTAAATGTTAAATGTGATCTATCTTTTTTTTTTACTTGAAGAAGACCCAAGAGGTCGAAATGCATCGTGTCTTGTCCTGTACTTTGTCAATGTCCTTGGCGGCAACTAACCCCCACTCTTTCTAAAAATTGTACTTTTATTAAATGATAGAATGTTAGTAGTGTCAGTGTACAGCAATTTCAAAATTTTTGGTAATTTCAAGTGCAAAAAAAAAAAGCAAAACAAAAAATTGAATGTTATATTTAGCCTCACAGGATTCATACACTCCTTGAAAGTCCTTAAAAGTCTGATTTTGGGGTCACCTTTTCAAGACCTTGAAAGTCCTTAAAAATCAGGCTTTTGCTCATAAGGTCCTTAAACAGTGCTTAAATTTTGTCACTGACAATGATTTTGAATAGAGTCTGTGTAAAATCTTGAGTCTATTTTTTTTTTTAATCTGAAATTAAATTGTAAAAAAAGTATGAAAGTAAAAGAAGTCCAAGTCGGTGTTGGCCGACGATCTCGCCGATAAGTCATCTGTTTCAGGTTTTAAAAAAAACAAAAAACAGAGTTACGCCTTTATGGCACCTGTGCACAAGACAGAATGATCCACTGTCTTGAAAGTGAGAAGCCAACATGCCGGGAAATATTCGTCGTTTGGGGGTGAAAAAAAGAGTACGAAGAATGGCTGCAGGCAGACCCAGGTGGAAACAAAAGCAAGACTTTTTGCTGCAAATGCAAAAATGTCCTAGACAGTGAATAATTTGACATGTGTCAGTATTTCATAGGTACTGTTCTTAAAGGTCTACTTTAGAGGTTTTCAATAATTGGTCAGCTTACGCAGAAATATGAAATGTTTCATAAATTGGTAAAGTACACATCTGATTCGCTCCCGATCACACGAAATCGATCCGCGAAAGTGGCATTTTCACCTGTAATCAAGAAAACGGAGGTAATCAACTAAATCTTGGCATGGCTTAACTGCTCTTGGATATGACGTCACATGAGTGTCAGTGATGGGGACAGAAAGCAATTCTGATGGTTCTTGCACATCTCGCTCGGAATTCAATTTATCATGTAAAAGCAGTGACTGTGATAGCGACAGCCAGTGTGACTCTGGGGATGTCTCTGCAAGGCCTTTACCTTATCAATTTGAATGGTAACTTCTTTTTACCACATCAGTTCCAGCTGGACCACGGAAACGAGCTATTCAGTTCCAGCTGGACGCCCGAACACAGCATTCCGAAGGCGTATAGACTTTACCAAAGTCTCAAGGGAGGCTACCGACTGACTTCTTGATGCGATCCCGTGTGGACGGCAATCGGAAAATTCTTCTTCCTCAAGTTTGCACACAAGTTTCACAATAACTAATTCTTCTGTGTCATCGATGAAGTATTCTGTGATGAATTAGAGTACTTCTTCTATCAGAGCGATATTGGCTGCAGTATTTGAACTCAAAAGGTCTGAATGTGAAATTCAGTTCTCACTTTGTCGGTCCTCGATAAGTAAACACTTACCCCTAAATAGAATGTATCACCTTTTAGTTTGTTAGCTGTGGCTATTCTTCACCTTCTTTTCCATCCTTAACGCGTTCATTCAATTTAAAAGTGTGATCTGTCTATAGATAAGCACAGAATAAACGTGCGACTATCATACTCATCTGTACAAGCTCACCACTCTGCCTTCAAAGCATATGCACACAGTGCAGACGAAGTTTTTGATCGGGATCGGCCGACTTCGTGTCCACTCAAACAGGCTCGGCAATTGTCAGGATAGCTCGTTTCCATGGTCAGCTGGAACTGATGTGGTTAAAAGAACTTAGCGGCCAGGCATGTTTGCACAAGCCGAATCCACTTCTTTTGAGTATCTGGATCAGGTGGAAATGTGTGCAAAGAACATCCATCTCCTGCTGAGCTGCTGCACTCACCTGCAGCACAATATCTGCCACCCCTCGTGACTTTTTAGGCTGTGGGGGATCGCAGCTCGTGTTGATTTCACTTGGCGTTGCCACATTGTGTAGGTCGCGGCTGACGGCCACACCATCAAGGGACGTCATGGTTTTCGGTCTACCGTGTGGGGTTTTTGAACAGCTGTGCAAAAGTCGTTTTTTATCTGTTAAATTCTTACAGCGATTTAAAAAAAAAATGAATACCATACTGTAGTTATATGACATGTAGACCTGTTTTTAACAAATTATCGAAAATCTCTAAAGTAGACCTTTAAACTTATCCTTGATGTAAGTCTTGAATTTTTTTAAAAGCGCTTGAAAAGTCCTTAACAAACGTCCTTGAATTTTTTGTCAGGAAGTCTGTATGAACCCTGTCTTAACATAAAAAAGAAGAAAGCATGCCATCAAACAAAGAAGGAAGAATACTCCGCTCACCAAATGAAGACCAGAAAGTATGTAATATCCAACAGAAAAATTAAAAAAAACAGCTATAAATCAACATACCCCAACAGCAAGAACTGGAAGTAGTCCACAGGTTGAAAATCATCCTTGTTCACCAGCACTCCTGAAACAACATTCAGAGGAATAATTATTGATATGACTAATGAGGTGATGCAGGAAAGCAATCGCGCACCCACGCATGCACGCACGCACGCATGCACACACACACACACACACACAAATAACAAACTTCTTATGCCCCACTGGCACACACATGAAAAAGAAAAAGGGAAGGGAACACACATGCACGCACACATGCACGCACGCGTGCACACGCGCACAAACACACACACTTTCTTATGCCCAACTGGTACACACAAGAAAGAAAGAAAAAGAACACACACAAAAACACAACACACACACACACACACACATCTTTCATTCTCACTGTTTAAAGCAATGATTTTTGTTATGAAAAAAAAGTCTTTCACTTGTCTGTTGGTCTCTAGAACCTGGGGAGCAATTCTCCTTGGGCCTATGTGTCCAGCTGGTCATATAATTCCCACTCAAACTCATTAATTTTCTCCAGCACACCTCCGACACGTGTCAGTCAGCCATGCCCCCTTCATTCTCAGTCCATTGTAAGCCAGCTGTGCTTACAGTTCATTGTCTTTAGCTGTTGGTTGCTGTTACGGATGGAAATGACTCTCACACAGAATTATGGATGCATGCATGACTTTCCCAATTTACATACACACACCCACTCACCTGAACATTGACAGCCAGCAACAGGAACAATACATTTTTTGTTTTATGCTGCTTGAGCCATCAGACAAACATATAATAAATGCAAGCACATCAATAGTCAGCACACCAACTACAAGGCGTACACACAGAACCATACACATATATATCAATACTTCAAACACGCCAAGCAGGGCGCATGACACAGAATATATCTGTATATAATTCACTATCTACTATGCTGGCTCCAACGACGATGAAGGCGACGACGAAGCCTTTCTGGCAGTAGGGGTGGGAATTCTCAGAAACGACGACGAAGAAGACGATGAGATGATGAAGATGAAGACGAAGACTACGAAGATAATGAGGATGACGACTACAGCGTCAGGTCTCACACAGAACTTAAAATACTTCACAGAGCTGTGGCTCAAAGTCACTAGCACACTCACGGTGTCTCTGCCGGCAACAGTCTCACACAGGAGCTGTGGCTCACACACAAAAAAAACACAATGCAGCGACGGCCTAGCCAGCAGGTCGCTGGTTCAGAACTCGGGAGCGGCGCTCTGGCTTGGCAGCAGCAGCATCTCCAGCCCAACTGGCTCAGCGGGTAGTCGGTCCCGGGCGCAGTGACAGGTAGGGTAGATTGTCAGCACTCAGGCTGACCTCTCCACGCTGACAAAAGGCAGAGAATACGGGCGTAGACACAGCTACAGCCCCAACCCTGAGACAGTAGCAGCCAGTCCCCCTCAGTCCAGGGAACACTTCTACCTGGGGAAAACTGATTAACTACCTTGATTATCATGGCTACTATTCATTACAAACACGATATATTCAGTAGCCACATCATATTCCCCTAGAACTTGGGATAAAACATCTGCATATTCTTTCTTCAACACTACAACATCCCTTTTCCGGAATCATACCACTACAACATTCCCTTTTCAGGAAATCATAAACACTACACAGGAAAGGACTTCAATATAAACCTTCCATATATAGTTTCCAAATTGGAGAAAGGATTCCCACCTAGACCCTCTTCATAAACCATGAATATAATTCATTACACATGATTAATGTTTACTTTTCATCAAACTATAAATGTCTTTCGTCCTGTCACAAATGTTCATTTCGTTTCTTGTATAATAACAAGAATGTTCACTTCATTTCATATAGTCACCACATTTTAAAAGTTTTTATTTTTTTCAAAATATTCATCTACTTCTATACATGTAAAGGAAAGATTTCCACACACTCTTATTTACCAACACACAACTATTCAATATTCATATCAAGAGTGAATTCATATCAAGAGTGAATTAAATACTCATCCACATCAAAAATCAAAACTACGTATATCAAGTCTTTGTCGCTCACTCTGGGAGCTTATTATCCATAGCATCAAAACTCTCCCTCTTCTCACAAACCACCTTTTTTCCATCATGAAGTTCATAACTAATTAAGTCTCAGAATAAAATTTTTTTTTTTTTTTTTTTTTTTTTCTGAAGACCACTTCCTTTAACACTCACTTCTATTCATGTTTTCCGACAGCATTTCGTTTTGCTACCCTATCAAGTCATAGGATAACAGAACACAACAAAAATACAAATCCTTCACAAGTGCGCTGAGGAAGCTTCAGTCGCTCCTAAACGGGAATACGGTTTCGGTTTGCTAACAAATAAATATTAAATGATAATACCTGACTGCCACAAAAACAACTTGAGTCCCTCTTCGGCCTTCTGGGGAGTTGCGTTGCCGGAATCACTGCAGAGACTACCTAACCGGTTCAGCTCACCCAGGTTTAACTCTCTTGACAAGCGGACGCCTGCTAGCGCCCATCCGGAAATAACACAGCAAAAGGCTGAGCACCTGCCAGCGCCTGGTAAAACACGTGGCAACAATGGGCGCCGCCATGTTTTCTCATAGAAAAGGAAGTCTTGCGAGAACGTGATTTCCTTCTTCCTGTAGCCATTTTCTACCGTCTGCAAAAAACCGCGAGTCGATGCGTGCCATGGTTCTCGAGTTATGAATTTTTTTAGGTTTTGAAGTCGAAATGCTGTTTTTCACCATGGCTAACCTTGATTTCTGCCGTTCTATAATGAGATTTAGTGATGGAGATACTGTGATTTGTAGAATTTACGGCATAAGACTTAGTGAAAGTGCTGAGTAATGAAGCTTAGAGTGACCTAGATTTCAACTGGGATGAGGTTCCAGGTATGATGAACAACGATTCGGAAGAAAGTTCTGAAGAAGATTTTTTTTTTTCCCCGAGTAAGTGGCTCATGTGACATTCTTCAAAAACTTACGATATAGCAACATATAATATATTCGTAGGAATTTTTAAAATTATTTTCATTTTTCATTCTTTCCTTTCCTCTCTTTTAAATTATTTTTTTTAATTGGGTAACCATGTTCAAATTACGGAGTTACCTATCTTGCCGATGGTTTTCGGTGTAACTAAGCTCAGATAAGTGCATACTGAAGATGGTTAACGGCGCGCAGGTGAGTAGCATTCAGGTAAACTTTTCAACCGGCTTCTGGATGACTACCTTCGGTTAGCCCGATTGCATAAAATTCGTGACTGGACGGGAAACGGTCCGTCACAATACTCCCCCTCCTGAAAAAAAAACAACAACAATGTCCGAATTGTTTTTACTAAGAGGAAGTAAACAACTACAGGTCACAAAATTCCAGAAAAATACATTAAAAGGACATCAAAACTGGGATGTACACAAACCAATGTCTAAGGAACAGACTGGTTCTCAAAAGAACATGAAAGAAGATCAGCCAAAATGTTCGATGATCCTGGAACTGGTTCCACTTCGAACAAGAATTCCTGCAGAGACCATGCCCAATGCATAATTCGAGAATTCATAAAATTTGACGTTCGAAGGTACATCAAAAGTCGATGATCTGTTTGAAGGACCCAAAGGTATCGAACGAACTTCTGAACAGCCCAGACAATGGCTAAACACTCTTGTTCAGTGGTACTGTATGACTTTTCACGATCCAAGAACTTGTGACTCGCAAACACACTGGGTGAAGAACTCATCCTCTTGCAGTAGTACAGCACCTAGCCCAACAGAACTAGCATCAGTTCTAAGAACAAAGGGCTTACCTAACTGAGGTAACAGTAATACAGGTGCTGATGACAAAATACTTTGAATCTTCTGTAACGCTACTGCACATTCAGGGACCCAAGAAATAGATCTTCCAGCTCGACCAACATCCTTGATTAAATCAGAGAGTGGAGCACTCAAAGTGAAAAACTTGGAACATATCTTCTATAAAACCTAAGCAAACCTAGCAAAGATCTGACTTGTTTTCTGGCAGTAGGGGTGGGAATTCTCAGAATCTTATCTATCTTTTTCCATTCAGGATGCATAGTACCACCTCCAACGATATGTCCAAGAAATTCCAGAGAATGGAAACCTGCCTCAATTTTTGAGGGACGAGCTGTGAGGTTGAAAGACCTCAGACATGAAAGAACACCTTTCACATGACGAATATGTGCATCCCATGAAACACTGTGAACCAGAATATCATGAAAGAAGCTGACGGCTGAGAACTGACCCAAAGCTAGCATGCGCATCATGCGTGCGAAAACAGCAGTGCTGACACAAGACCAGAAGGCATCCTTACAAACTGAAAAAGACCCATATGCGTTGTAAAAGCTGTCTTTGGATGGTCCGGGCTTAACAACTATCTGCCAATATCCTTTGCTAGATCTATCTTTGTAAAGAACTTTGCATCAGACATTCTTGCAAATAAACTTTCCATGTCAGGAATGGGCTTAGCATCGAAGACGGTAATCTTATTCAGACAACGGAAATCAATGCAAAAGTGACGTGTACCATCCTTTTTTCTAACTAATACAACTGGGGAGGCATAGGGACTATTTGAAGGTTTAATGACACCGAGTTCCAACATGATGCCAACTTCTCTCTCAACAACCTCTCTAGCAGAGAAAGGGATGTCATAACACCTTTTTCTAACTGGAACATCTGTTGTTAGAGGAATCTCTAATAGTACATTGCCAGAAAAGGAGCCTGGTTTCGGAGTTAGAATATCCTGAAAATCCTCAAAGACTCTTCGTAACTCCTTAGCATTTCTCTGAGACAATGTACTATCAAACTGTACTGAATCGATATCTTCATCTGGCATAGAAGATGCCATAAGAGCAGGTAAAGTGGGTAATGGTAGTGCGTAAGCGCGTCCTGAACAACACTGACTGTGTACGCGACTACAGGATGACGAGAATTTGGAGTGGGATTCGAACAAGGAGCAGTTCCTGGAGAACTCTTGAAGGAAACATCTTTCTTGCCAGAACTGAGAGGCGCTATGTCTGACCATGGTACTGACTTTCCCTGTGAGGTAACTGTTGAAATACTCTGAGAAACAGACACGGCAGAACGGCGAATGTACTTCTTCAACATATTGGCATGAAAAACTTTTTCTTTCCCTTTGATGAGAACTTTGTAGTCAGGATGCAAGACCTTGGTAACTGGGAATGGTCCTGACCAACTAGCTAGTAACTTGTTTGAATTCGTAGGGAGGACAAACAAGGTCGTCGACCTGGAAACGACGTTCTCTAGCCTTACGATCAAAATACTTTTTCCCCTTAGCAGAGGAAACGACAGAATGATCCATAGCCAAATTGCATGAGTCAGCAATGACATTTTTTCAGCTCGAACAAGTAGGCATACAGGGGTTTTGCTTCAGCATCATGACTATCAGATTGGGTCCAAGATTCCTGCAGTAGAGCGATAGGGCCATGAACTTGTCGACCAAACAACAACTGAAATGGGGGAAAAAAAAAACCTGTGCTTTCTGAAGGCAACTTGCTGCATGCAAACAGCGGTGCAGGTAGATATCGATGCCGTGCCTTTGGGTTAGAATGCAGTTTTCTTCAGCATCGCTTTCAGAGTGCCATGAAAATGCTCAACATGACTATTTGCCTGAGGATGGTATGGCGATGTGCGAATGCCCTTGGTACCACATAACGCATGAAACTGTTTCATGAGGTCAGAACTAAACTGGGTGCCTTGATCCGAAAGAATCTCTTTTGGGAATCCTAGACGAGAAAAGATTTCCAATAGTGCTTCTGCTACACTGACAGAAGAGATATCCTTCAATGGAACAGCCCCTGGGTAATGGGTGGCTATATCAATCAATGTTAGAATATATCTGTGACCTTGCTCCGATGGAGGCGACAGCGGACCCACAAGGTCAACAGCCACACGGTCAAATGGAGTATCAATGAATGGAACAGCAGAAAGAGGTACTGGACAAACTTTTCCCTTGGGTACAGTTTTCTGACAAACATCACATGAAGCTACATACTTGGCCACATCTACAGTTACACCAGGCCCAAAGAACTTGTTGAGGACTCTTGCCAGAGTTTGACGAGAACCACAATGACCTGACAGAATAAGATCGTGTGCTACAGATAGCACTGTAGGTCGAAGGTCAGAGGGAACAACAACCTGATCAAAAGGAATGTCATTTTTCATTAAATGCCTGCACAGAACACCGTCTGACAAATAGTAGTAGTAGGTAGCTGTACCTGACTTCTTTACTTTACCAGAAGACGCTAACTGAAAACATGTTTTCAACGACTCATCTTCCTTTTGTTTCTGAATCAGATCAGAAGGAGAAATATTCAAATCATCAGGAATCTGACACAGAGGTTTCTTCTCTACCACATGTTTAGCTCTAGCCCTGGTAACGGCAGCTAAAGAGAAGGGTCCGTCACTCACATCACTGCCCTCACAGACACAAGGAACATTACCTATGATGAGATCTGCGACAGGACTGTCTAGGACACAGCAGGTTAGATCACCCTCAAAGTAGGGACAACTGACAGGAACTGTAGCTAGAGGGAATTCATCCACACATCCTCCAAAAGAAACACAGCTCACTGTAGTACCTAGTATCTGGCTATCAGAAACTAGTCTCTTGCGCACACCACAGATGGTAGCACTAGTGTCATGCAATACAGAACTTAGAGTGCCATTAACAGAACCAGATTCTAAGTTCAACTTCCCTGTGAACTCTCCTGCAGCTAAACAAGTGAATGGGGAGCGAATAATCGAACAAGCAGCAGTAGAATGTTTGTCAGCTTACTTTTCGATGACAGTTGAACTGTCAGTCACAAAGGGGCACTTATCCGGATGACTCAGATTACAAATTTTACATGGGTTTTTACCTGACTTCCAAGAACATTTGGAAGCCACATGCCTGTTTTTTTACAAAGAAACAGACAACACTGGGAGATTGGAAAATGTATTTTCTGATGAACCTCTAGTGACTGATTACTGACGAGCACCATGACCACGGTAACGGTTACCACTACGTTAACCAGCTGGGGTGCTGGGATTCTGAACAACAGGACGAGAGGCAAAATACCTGCGACCTCTATCTGACTGACCATGGAATGGAGGTCTATCTGACTGTCCAGAAGTACTGTGAGAAACAGGGGCAAAAATATTTACATCAGCCTTTCTGGAAAGGAGCTAAGTGGGATGGGCACACCTGTAAGACTCAGCAGACTTGATCATAGCATCAAATGTTTTATCATCTTTTTCACACAGAAAAGTAGCCAAATCTTTAGGAACACATTCTAAAAACTGCTCTCTCAAAATAAGATCAGCAAGACCCTGAAAAAGATTTCTCAATCTTGGACAATGAAATCCAACGATCAAGAAGGCGTCTAAGTTCCACTGAAAAAGTTTCAAAGGGTTCATCTGCACTAGGCTTTGACTGATGAAAACGCTTACGAAAACCGTCTGGAGTACACTGAAATTTCTTCAACAAACTTTCTTTCAACAGTTGATAAGAAATCACATTATTTTCTGCCAGACTGTGATAAAGCGTGAGAGCTGAACCTTCAAGCAATGCAGAGAGATAAGTGACCCATAGACTTTCTGACCAGCCTAGAGAATGAGCATGGGTTTCGAACCTGAACAGATAGCTATCAATGTCATCTGTTTTTTTTCTTTAAAGGGAGGTAATTTGGGAAAGGTAGGACGAGGGGTGTTAGACCAGGGTACGCTAGCACTTTGACTGTCCTCACCTGAAATTACTCCCAGATGAGAAATCTCTAACTGTGCTCTTTTAGTTTCTTCCATCTCGTGTGCTGTCTTGGTTTCTTCTATTTGTTTTAATCTTTTAGTTTCCTCTTGGACTCTTTTAGTTTCCTCTTGGACTGTCTTGGACTCTTTTAGTTTCCTCTTGGACTCTTTTAGATTCCTCTTGGACTCTTTTAGTTTCTTCTATCTCTTTTTGTTCTAATCTTTTAGTTTCTTCCTGCATTCGCTTTACATTCATTCTTTCTTCTCTTTCTAATTCTTGCGTAATACATCTACCAACATAGTCTAATGAAGCCTGCTCTTCAAGACCAAATGCCTTACCACGTTGTAAGTATTTAGTGAAAATTTTATCCTCATCCACAGAAGTCATATTGAAACACTAAGCCAGTGGACCAAATACAATCAAAAGAAAGTTTAGACACTATGTCCACTGAAATATATATCAAAGGGGGGTTATTATTTTTTCACACAAACATTTATATCTATCACACTTTAAAAAAACTACGTCTAATTTTGAAAGGGAACGAAACGACAGTAATAACAGAAGTTTACAGGTTTGGGAAACACACTTAGCAATTAATGATAGGTAATAAACAAATGCATCATCAATAACAGCAATAATGAATAAACATATGCAGAAATCAATCAACAATAAATAAACGTATGCATAACTCAATCAACAATGGATAAACATATGCATAAATCAATCAGTGATCAATACACATACGCATATATGAATCAATACAGCTTTGTTTCCTTTCTTTATTTTGGGGGGAAAAAAAGGGGGTTTATCTTCTTAAAAATGGCCCAGGCAGCCAACCATACACACATTCATTCAAGAGAAAGAACCCTAAGAACGCTATAGGAGTAACACAATGCCCAAGTGAAAAGATAGAAATAGAAACAATCAGAAGGGTAACAAAAGATAATCAAACTAAAGCCCGCAGAAGATAAAGAAGTAGGCCCTCGTATCTCCAGAAACTTTACAAAGGAGATACCCCATTACGCTGGAGATGGAAAACCAAGATAAACAGAAACAGTCATTCAACAATACAAAACGATCAATGCTCTCAAAAGGAAAGTATGTAGACGTGTCCTAACTTAATAACTGGGGACACTACAAGGGATTACAAAGAAAATCCTAACCCTAGCACAATTTTGAAGGTAAATGCGAAAAGTTCTACAGGGTCACCAGATGTTACAGATGGAATGGGTAGTGTCTGCAGGTATCTGACTGTCTGACTCTCACACAGAAATTATGGATGCATGCACAACTTTCCCAATTTACATACTCACACCCACTCACCCGAACATTGACAGCCAGGCAACAGGAACAATACTTTTTTTTGTTTATGCTGCCCGAGCCATCAGACAAACATATAATAAATGCAAGCACATCAATTGTCAGCACGCCAACTACAAGGCGTACACACAGAACTATACATGTATATATCAATACTTCAAACACGCCAAACAGGGCGCATGACACAAAATATATCTGTATATAATTCGCTATCTACTATGCTGGCTCCAATGACGATGAAGGCAACGATGACGAAACAACGAAGATGACAAAGATGAAGACAAAGACTACGAAAGATGATGAGGACGACGACTACAGCGTCAAGTCTGACACAGAACTTAAAGTACTCAAAGTCACTAGCACACTCACGGGTGTCTCTGCTGACGACAGTCTCACACAGGAGCTGTGGCTCACACACAAAAAATCACAGTGCAGCGACGGCCTAGCCAACAGGTCGCTGGTTCAGAACTTGGGAGCGGCGCTCTGGCTTGGCAGCAGCAGCATCTCCAGTCCAACTGGCTCAGTGGGTAGTCGGTCCCCGGGCGCAGTGACAGATAGGGTAGATTGTCAGCACTCAGGCTGACCTCTCCACGCTGACAAAAGGCAGAGAATACGGGCGTAGACACAGCTACAGCCCCAACCCTGAGACAGTAGCAGCCAGTCCCCCTCAGTCCAGGGAACACTTCTACCTGGGGGAAAACTGATTAACTGCCTTGATTATCATGGCTACTATTCATTACAAACACGATATATTCAGTAGCCACATCATATTCCCCTAGAACTTGGGATAAACATCTGCATATTTCTTTTCAACACTACAACATCCCTTTTCCGGAATCATACCACTACAACATTCCTTTTCCGGAATCATAACACAACATCATTCCTTTTTCTGGAATCATAAACACTACACAGGAAAGGACTTCAATATAAACCTTCCATATATAGTTTCCAAATTGGGGAAAGGATTCCCACCTAGACCCTCTTCAATAAACCATGAATATAATTCATTACACATGATTAATGATTACTTTTCATCAAACTGTAAATGTCTTTTGTCGTGTCACAAATGTTTCATTTCTTTTCTTGTATAATAACAAGAATATTCACTTCATTTCATATAGTCACCACATTTAAAAAAATTTTTTTTTTTTAAAGATTCATCTACTTCAATACATGTAAAGGAAAGATTTCCACACACTCTTATTTACCAACACACAACTATTCAATATTCATATCAAGAGTGAAATACTCACTCATCACATCAAAAATCAAAACTACATATATCAAGTTTCTGTCGCTCACTCTCTGGGAGTTTATTATCCATAGCATAATTTTTTCTGAAGACCACTTCCTTTAACCCCTTCACTGCCACAGTATAATAGCACATTTGAAAATCTGTATGCCGTGGTAAAATTTAGCTTTTTGGGGTAGGTTCAATAAAATGGTTACAGCTCACTTATTTCTTGACAGATCTCTCTGATTTTTTGCATGTTTTGTTGTTATACATTTGTCTACAATGTCCTGTCAAAATGACTTGATTATGTTGATAATAAGTATATCAGAAATTGACATAATTATAAAAAGTTTACAAAAAATAACAGTTTTCGAGTATACACAAACACACTGCGCCAAATAGAATGAATCAAAACACTGTAAAAGTGGTCTTGCTGTTTATTCAACATCAGCACTAACACATCACAGTCATATAAATCCCAAGGAATCTTGTTCTTGATGATAATCTGCTCATAATTGGGGGTACTATTATTTAGGTAAAAAGGGGCATAATCATGCTTTTCATGGTATGTTCACTAACATCTCTATTACTCATCCATTATTGAGTTATTTGTTAGATTTTTTGTGGATTACTTCCTTATACCCTTGTCTACAATTTCACATCATTTTACTTTATGTTGGGTGTAATAATGATGGTTCACACTACTAATAACATATGATAAAAAACAGTTTTTTTTGTTTTCAATTTGAGAGTTTTACAATAATTCACCACATAAAAGCCCACTAAACACAGCACAAATACCTTTTTTGGTGTTTGCTCAACAATATTACAAACACCTGGGATTCATACTGTTGTCAATAAATGTCCCTCTGTGTAACAGTCTCTATGTTACTGGGGGTACCCCAATTCTACTAGAAAGGGGCATAATTTTACAATTTGGGGTAGGTTCAGTACCTCAATCCCTGTTTATTTATTTGTTGACATATGACTTAGATTTTATTTGGCTTCTCTTTCCTTATACCCCAAGCTATGATGCTGTATAACAATAATGTAGTATTGTTGGCCATTAGGGGATGGACAGGGATATAATGAATGGTGGTTTTACAAAAAGAACACTTTTCAAGTATACAAAACAAATTGCACCATATAAAATCAGAAAAAAATGAAAAAGTGATGTGACTAATATTCAACATCAGCACTAACACATCACAGTCATATAAATCCCAAGGAATCTTGTTCTTGATGAGAATCTGCTCATAATTGGGGGTACTACTTTTTAGGTAAAAAGGGGTATAATCATGCTTTTCACGGTATGGTCACTAACATCTATATTACACATCCATTTGCTGATTTTATTTGTTAGTTTTTTTTGTGGATTACTTCCTTATACCATTGTCTACAATTTCATTTCATTCTAATTTGATTTTGGGGGTGATAATGATGGTTCACACTAATAATATATGATAAAAAACTGTTTTTTTTGTTTTGTTTTCAATTTGAGAGTTTTTTACAACAATTCATCACATAAAAGCCCCACTAAACACAGCAAAAATACCTTTTAGTATTTGCTCAACAACATTACAAACACCAGGGATTCATATTGTTGTCAGTAATTGTCCCTCTGTGTAACAATCTGTATGTTACTGGGGGTACCCCAATTCTACTAGAAAGGGGCATATAATTTTACTATTTGGGGTAGGTTCAATACCTCAATGACTGCTTATCTATTTGTTGATGTATGACTTAGATTTTATGGCTTCTCTTTCCTTTTACCCCAAGCTATGATGCTATATAATATAATCTAGTTTTGTTGGCCATTAGGGGATGGACAGGGATGTACCAATGGTGGTTTTACAAAAAAGAACAGTTTCTGCACATATACACATGTCACAACACATAAGACCTGTAAAACACTGACAAGTTCTTTTAGTGTTTACTCAGCATCACTGTAAGTATACAGAGTGGTCCAAATTGTTATAGTATAGTACTTATTGGTAAATGTTCAAAATGACAACCATGGGGAAAAAAGTCTGAAGAAAAAAAATAAACAATTGTCTGTTGAAAAAAAAAAAAACCCACAAAGAAAATACTGTAGAAACTGAAGAAGAGTCTGAAATACAGAATAAAAGCTTCAAGATAAGTAAACAGACCCACAACTGGGCACACACACACACACACACACACACACACACACACACACCACACAGTAAGCAGACCCACACTTGGGCACACACACACACACACGCACGCACACACGCACGCGCGCGCGCGCGCGCACACACACACACACACACATACACCCACAATTTACACACACACACATACACGCACGCACGCACACACACAGCACACAGTAAGCAGACCCACATTGGGCACACACACACACACACACACACACTCCCCACACACATATACACACCCCACACATGCACACACACACACACACACACACACACACACACACACACACACACACTGTACACATATGCACAAACACGCACTAACAGTATCACACACACATGAATGTAAAAACACCACAATGGCGCAAAAAAAAAAAAAAAAAAAAAACTGCTGTGGATGAGTGCTTCTGTGCTTTACAACATGAACAAACTTATATGGAAAACTTGCATACAGAAATAAACAATGCTTAGGCACACATGTGCACAAGCGTGCGCGCGCGCGCGCGCGCACACACGCACACACACACACACACACACACACACACACACACACACACACACACACACACAGAGTCCCCTCTATCCATACAGTCATTATTTGCCATAATTTGCCATAATTATGTGATTTCAGTAGGAAATATGTGAAAGAAGAGAAATACAGAAAATAAATAGAGGAAGAATGAAGAATCAAGTAGTAACAAACAAAAATGGAAAAAAAAAAAAAAAAGGAAAAAAACAGAGCTACTTGCCTGAATCCGGTTTCTGGTCATTCTGGACTGAAACTGAAGACTGGAGCTCTGTACAGCCTAAAATTGGCACAGTTGATTTTTGACTAGTATTCCCAATGAAAACACTACCAAGGCTGGGACTGACCACGCCCCATGCCACGCCCCCCGGCCGCTTCCACAGGACCCTCGCCGTCATCCTAGCCCCTACCATGTCCACTACCCTCTCCGGTCATGATAGGAGTGCGTGCAGTGCTCGTTGATGGCACGCGTTTGGCTATTTTTCGCTTCGTCACCCTTGCTCGCCGCTTTGTACTCACAGCTGTCATGTGCAACTAGGAAAGAAGCCACGTCATCACCAGCACGTGTCTCCGATAAAAGTGAATGGTGCTGATTCCCATCCGTCTCCTCCTCATCGCTAGTATCAGGATCCGATCCTCAAAGGTCTTCTTCATCACTGTCATCATAAGTTTTATCGTCATCTAAAACATCAAGCGCAGTGTAACGCTTGAAACGGGAGGCGTCGACGAAGCGCTCAGTTGAGCTGCCATGATTATGCTTATCAGCTGTAACCTCTCAACTCGCAATTTGCATAACACATGGTCAGCTGGCTGCTCGCGTGAAGGGAAAGGGGCCGTTCCTCGACACCAGTAGAAGAAGTGAGAACATTTTAGACGGTCGTTCCCAAGTAGATTTTTCAGCTTTCCGTGACGAAGTTACGACGTGACACTCACGTCCCGGGCGTAGCGGTTTTCAGTTTTCAGGACGTGCGTTACACGTTCCAGGCAGAGAACGGGTTAACATTCACTTCTATTCATGTTTTCCGACAGCATTTCGTTTTGCTACCCTATCAAGTCATAGGATAACAAAAATACAAATCCTTCACAAGTGCGCTGAGGAAGTTTCAGTCACTCCTAAACGGGAACACAGTTTCGGTTTGCTAACAAATAAATATTAAATGATAAATACCTGACTGCCACAAAAAAAACTCGAGTTCCTCTTCAGCCTTCTGGGAAGTTGCATTGCCGGAATCACTGTAGAGACTGCCTAACCGGTTCATCTCACCCGGCTTTAACAGCGCGCAGGTGAGTAGCAGTCAGGTAAACTTTTCAACAGGCTTCCGGACAACTACTTTCCGGTTAACCCGATTGCATAAAAATTTGTGACTGGACGGGAAACGGTCCGTCACAGTTGCCCCCTATCAAGTCTCCACTTACACGGCTTTCAGTTCAGTCTCTGCTGGTTGGCCCAGAGCGAGCAAAACACTTGTGCATGCCATGCTGTGCACTACCGCCTACCCACCTCTTGGCACACGTCCATCAGAGTTAGCCTCTCTTTGTGGTAATTCGGTCAAGCTCTCCCTGCCCCATAATCTATTTCAGTCATAATCTGGGTGCTGTTCATGTGGGTCAGCACCTAATCTGTGGTAAATGTATGGTGAGGCTGAGTACCTGAAGTGCTTGGTTGTGACGTCATAGTGAATCGTAAAGCAATCAGTATAAATCAACAACAGAAAAGACTGTAACTGAACAGCGCTCTGACAAGGCAAATGGCTGTGAGCACAGGTTGGGAAATCCCAAACAATGACATTTATTGCTGGCTTTCTGTCTCATCAGATTGGAGAGTGAGAGTATTGGGAGTTTGTTAACCCCTAGTTGGTCGCATTTCGGCAACATTGGCTGTTAACCACATAGTTGCAGAAATGCGACATTGGCAGCATAAGGGTTAAGACAGGCCTGAGCTCCCACTTCTCCAGAGATGTCTGTGAAAAGTAAAAATGATACTTGGTGGAAAAGAAAGTATACCAGTGAAGAGGAAACTGGGAGGGAGGGTAGGGAGGGGGAAAAAGGTGCACAGTCTGGAATTTCAGGGATTTTTGCATTTCCGCAGTAGGACCACTGACCGACATAAAAAAAAAAAAAACCTTGCAGTTTTCATGTGTGCGCTGATATGATTCAAATTTAGAACCATCTGAATGTGGATTTAGCGCTCTAAGCAACTGAACTATTCAGGCTGCCAACCATGAAAAGAGATACAGAGACATGTCTTTACCTGTGCATCCATACCCTTTTCAATAAGGCAAATATTTTTCATCGTTTCCAAGTAAAAGAAACCAGAAAGGCTAGGGAAGTTACAGACAATGAAATACCCCACCAGATCTCTGTTCTTAACAAACCAAAACAAAACAGGTATACATCAAAACAGATTGCTATCTACTTATGGTCATGTTCAGTAAATCATCATCATCATTATCATTTATTATTGTTCTGAAGAGAACGGCATTTGTGTGTTTACAGCGATGAATGATGAGTCAGTGACAATGGGAGAGAATGAGGAGATGCAGATTCTGGAAGGAGACCAGGGGGATGGCTGGACACGGGTGAGGAAGAGCGATGGCACAGAGGGCTTCGTGCCTTCCTCCTACATCCAGTGCCACTTCAATGCTCAGGACTAAAAATAACTGAACGACATCCACCAGTGTCCTGCCCTGCCCCCAGTCTTCTCCTCTCCCTCGCCACTTTCTTCCGACATTTCAACACTGATGACTGTCCGTCAGCTGGGGGAATAGTGTTTTTGCTGCTGTGTATGAGTGTGTTTGTGGTGTGTATGTGCAAGAGATGTGTGTGTGTGTGTATGTGTGTGTGTGTGTATGTGTAAGAGATGTGCATATGTGTGTGTGTGTGCATGCATGCGTGTGACTGATGTGAATTGGATTATTCCAGCGAGACAGTGGAACAGGTTCAGAAAAAAAAGAAAAGGGAGAAAATGAGGAGAGAAAGAAAGAATCGCCAAACTACCAAACAGCAAACAAAGGGAAATTGTTGCGCTTCAAA
Organism: Conus betulinus; assembly: GCA_016801955.1. Taxonomy (NCBI): domain Eukaryota; kingdom Metazoa; phylum Mollusca; class Gastropoda; order Neogastropoda; family Conidae; genus Conus; species Conus betulinus. The sequence continues at coordinate 62,472 of JADBJO010009944.1, forward strand.
TGCTTTGCAGATAGTGGCTGCCACACATTTGAACTGGTCTATATGTTTGTGTATGTATGTGTGTGTGTGTGTGTGTGAATTGAGCAACACTTCTCTCACCTCTGATTCATTCATCTGTAAAACTGTGTCTGCCAGTACATGTGGAAATTCCATTCTAATTGAGTATGAAGTCCTTTGTTTGTGGATAAGTTTGTGAAACAGTTCAAGAGAAGAGAATCATTAGATTGTTTTCATCGACATATAAATTTGTTATTTAATCTTGAATAGAGCGCCGGTCAAAATTGAAAAGGAACTGGCACAAAACAAAGAAAAAGAAAGGTTCATCCCCCTTCCTCCTTCGTGCCCCCCCCCCCCCCCCCCCCAAAAAAAAAAAAAAAAAAAAAAAAAAAAAAATTAAAGACAAACTTCATTTTCTGACTGTAGAATTTTTTTTTCTTCTCATTTAGATTTTTGTTGTACTCTCAAAATTTGCTCTTTTCATCCTGATAGTATTCCTTCTTTGTTATCAAAATGTCTCTCTCACCCTGATGGTATTCATTTCTCATTTAGAAATTTCTCTCTCCCTGATGGTATTCATTTCTCATTTAGAATTTCTCTCTCACCCTGATGGTATTCATTTCTCATTTAGAATTTCTCTCTCACCCTGATAGTATTAATTTCTCATTTAGAATTTCTCTATCATCCTGATGGTATTCATTTCTCATTTAGAATTTCTCTCTCATCCTGTTTGTAGTCCTCTCCTGTCAAAATGTCTCTCTCATCCTGTAGGTATTCTTTATTTCTCATCAGAACTTCTCTCAACCTGTCAGGTATTCTTTTTCTCTCTTCAGATGTCTCTCATCCTGCGGGTATTCTTTATTTCTCTTCAGAATGTCTCTCTCATCCTGTAGGTATTCTTTATTTCTCTTCAGAATGTCTCTCTCATTCTGTCAGGTATTCTTTATTTCTCTTCAGAATGACTCTGTCATCCTGTCAGGTATTCTTTATTTCTCTTCAGAATGTCTCTCTCATCCTGTAGGTATTCTTTATTTCACTTCAGAATGTCTCTCTCATCCTGTCAGGTATTCTTTATTTCTCTTCAGAATGTTTCTCTCATCCTGTAGGTATTCTTTATTTCACTTCAGAATGTCTCTCTCATCCTGTCAGGTATTCTTTATTCTCTTCAGAATGTCTCTCTCATCCTGTCAGGTATTCTTTATTTCTCTTCAGAATGTCTCTGTCATCCTGTCAGGTATTCTTTATTTCTCTTCAGAATGTCTCTCTCATCCTGTCAGGTATTCTTTATTTCTCTTCAGAATACCTGTCAGGTATTCTTTATTTCTTTTCAGAATGTCTCTCTCATCCTGTAGGTATTCTTTATTTCTCATCAGAATGTCTCTCAACCTGTCAGGTATTCTTTACTTCTCTTCAGAATGTCTCTCTTGTCCTGTCAGGTATTTTTTATTTCTCTTTAGAATGTCTCTCCCATCCTGCCAGGTATTCTTTATTTCTCTTCAGAATGTCTCTCCCATCCTGTCAGGTATTCTTTATTTCTCTTCAGAATGTCTCTGTCATCCTGTCAGGTATTCTTTATTTCTCTTCAGAATGTCTCTGTCATCCTGTCAGGTATTCTTTATTTCTCTTTAGAATTTCTCTCTCATCCTGTAGGTATTCTTTATTTCTCTTCAGAATGTCTCTGTCATCCTGTTTCTCTTCAGAATGTCTCTGTCATCCTGCCAGGTATTCTTTATTTCTCTTCAGAATGTCTCTCTCATCCTGTCAGGTATTCTTTATTTCTCTTCAGAATGTCTCTGTCATCCTGTTTCTCTTCAGAATGTCTCTGTCATCCTGTCAGGTATTCTTTATTTCTCTACAGCATGTCTCTGTCATCCAGTAGGTATTCTTTATTTCTCTTCAGAATGTCTCTCTCGTCCTGTCAGGTATTCTTTATTTCTCATCAGAATGTCTCTGTCATCCTGTCAGGTATTCTTTATTTCTCATCAGAATGTCTCTGTCATCCTGTAGGTATTCTTTATTTGTCTTCAGAATGCCTCTCTCGTCCTGTCAGGTATTCTTTATTTCTCATCAGAATGTCTCTGTCATCCTGTAGGTATTCTTTATTTCTCTTCAGAATGTCTCTCTCGTCCTGTCAGGTATTCTTTATTTCTTTTCAGAATGTCTCTGTCATCCTGTAGGTATTCTTTATATTCTCTTCTGAATGTCTCTCTTGTCCTGTCAGGTATTCTTTATTTCTCTTCAGAATGTCTCTCTCATCCTGTCAGGTATTCTTTATTTCTCATCAGAATGTCTCTCTCATCCTGTTTATAGTCCTGTCCTGTCAAAATGTCTGATCGCTTCCTTTTTGTATTCTTTAATTTGTTGCAGAATTTCTCTCTCATCGTGTCTACTTCCCTTGCTTCCTGTCAAATTTTTTCTCTCAACTTGTTTGTGTTTTCTTACCAGTCGTCAAAATGCTTCTCCTTTCTTTTTTTTTATTTCTTATAATATTCTCACTCATCCTGTTTGTATTACCTATTTCTTGTCAAAATTTCTTTTTTTTCACTCATCCTGTTTGTATTGTTTCATTGCTTGTGAAAATTTCTCTCTCATTCTGTGTATATTCTGTATTTTCCTATCAGGTCTTCCTTGTCCTGTGTGTATTCCTATTTACAGTCAAAATGCCTCATTTCTGTTTGTATTTCTCATTTCTGGTAACAATTCTCTTTTTCTTTTGTTGATGTTTCCCATGTACAAAGCATATCTTTCTTGCCTGTCATTCATAGCTGTCAACCTGTCAACATTTTTCAGGAATTACCTCGTTTTCAAAGTTGCTCCTGAAATCGATACACAGGTTTTTTTTTTAGCAGGTAGAGGTGCCTATTACATCAACAAAGTTACATGATCCAGATCATTGCATATTGTAATTTGTCAGTTCCTCTATTTGGCAGTCTTGTCTCAGCTTTGATTCTATGACCTCAGCTCTCATCTGTGGTCATTCATCTTTTAACATGATTCATGCATGTTACTGTTACTTCTCTCTTTGGCAGTGCTGACCAGGAATTATTTCTAGTCCAACTGGTTTCCTTTGACAAATTACTCAGTTAACTTTTCAGTTCACATCAGGCTTTTTCTTCTCCTTCAAAAAGAAAAGAATGGGGGCTTAAGACAGTTATACTCCTCACATTCTCCTTACAACTCCCTGATTGGTGATTCTCTACCCCCATAATGAACCAGTTTTTTCCCTGACTGATCTATTTCATTCTTTAAACATCTCCCCATCATCAACAGCTGTCACCTATATTGGACCAACAACCTCATGTTTAACTTCTTATACAAAAATGACACGAAAATATGGAGGCAGAACAGTCAATAAAAATGAAGAAAATCATTCAGCTGTGTGGTTGAGTGTATCATCATGTACTGCCATCAGACTGCCAACCCCCTAAGAGACCAATGAGTAAGAATTGAAGCTCAGTGAGGCAGAAATGTGTAATTTCAGAGAGCTAAGAGTAATCAAGCACCACACCTTTCTTTTTTCAAACAAACACGATGCGATGAAATTGTTCGCACAATTTTTGTGAACTTTACTTTTCTTCAGAAACAAGCTTTTAAGTGTCACAAGAAATCTTTACAAATTATGAAAATGTAGAATACACTGGAAACATGTACGCGAACATATGCAATGACACCTTTGTCCTTGCCAGTCATCACATTGGCATTATCACAAACCAAGGACAGGCAGTTCTGCCATGGCACACAAAGGCTTGATAGTGCACCAGAAACAACCTCAAAAATGTTCTCTCCCCTGTTGCTGACTCTGTGCATTTGGGGTTGGCTATCAGCTCAGTGGCGATTGTGTCACTTTTTAAGTATCGCACCACCACCCCAGGAAAGAATTTGTCCCCCCCCCCCCTTTCTGACTTCCATCAGTCCCCAACACAAACGGTCCATTCTGCAGTCTCCCATGGCAAGGGTCCTCACAATGTGTGTTGTCTTTGTACAACTGCTTTTGAACTGTTTGGTGATCTCCGAATCTAAAAACGCTTCTTTAAAAAGCTGGGATGCATGGTCGGCTGCGCCAAGAGCGATGTGCCCGAAGAAAAATCCGGCCACCAATGCTTCAGCCCCGAATTACCTTTTCCTCATTTCATCCTCTTTTCAGGTGTCTACAGTCTGAAAAAAACTGTATGATTCTGAAAGAATTCGGCGCGTTAGAGGAACCGATGTGCTTGTGTGACTAAAGGTGACGCTTCACATCCACCATCCCGCCATGGAAAATTGTGAAGTCCAATTCGCAAGTGGTACACCATGCACAATTTACACCTTTAGCCGAAGGTCGTATGCAGGGGAACTTTTCCGAGTATTCTTTTCGGGACTTTTGACCAAGTTTTTTCTTTTTCGCATCTTGTCCAGAGCTTTCTGCTCCACGTTTTGACATTTTCGTAGCTACAACTTCAAAAGGATGCCAACTTCGCTGAATGATAAAGATGGTGAAACGAACTGCGCATGACCGGAAACGCTTCTTGAAGATTACTGGTTATACGCACAGCGTCGTGCTTGTCTGTACATAAGCGATTTTTTTTTTTTTTTTTTTTTTTTTTGAAAACTTTCAATGCGTATTTTTTTGGCTAAATGCATAAAGGCATAAGATTTATCACTTGGGCGTAATAAATTACACGAAATGCGTAATGGTTGGCAGGTCTGTGCCATATGCACAGCAGTCTGTCCTCAGGCTGCAGTTCTGATTATCTCCCTTTCAGAAATTGCTGACTGTGCATGAATGGACACAACTAAGTGGCTGATGGCCAGCAAATTTGTTAAATATGTTAAGTAAATCTTAAGGGGAAAAGAAACATCCTAACATCGGATGAAAGGGTGAAGGTTATATAGAGATGTGCTCACAATTTCAATTGCAAAAGCCTTTGATGTGGGAAAGATTTAGATACCAAACAGCTAAAATTTTTCAAGAAAGCCTGACCGTCATGCCATTCATGTTGTCTTTAGTCCTGACTATTGGTCATGCCATTCCTGTTGTCTTTAGTCCTGACTATTGGTCATGCCATCCGTGTTGTCTTTAGTCCTAACTATTGCAGAGTGAAACGACTGCAGGCGGAAATCTAAACAAATCTTAAATAAATGTCAGCGAACCGCCCTGAGAAACAAGGACAAACGAGTCACAAGACAACACACAATGTGTTTCGACCTCTTAGGTCTTCTTTAGGTAAAACAAAGATGAACAAAACAACGAAACATCCTAACATCGGATGAAAGGGTGAAGGTTATATAGAGATGTGCTCACAATTTCAATTGCAAAAGCCTTTGATGTGGGAAAGATTTAGATACCAAACAGCTAAAATTTTTCAAGAAAGCCTGACCGTCATGCCATTCATGTTGTCTTTAGTCCTGACTATTGGTCATGTATGTCATGACCTCCTCTTCCACTTCCTCCCATTTAAGACCCCCCCCCTATGAGTATTTGGGGGGGGGGGGGGGGGGACAGATTGATCTTTGTAAATAGAGATCACTAATGTTTCAAAATTTTTTGCCCCTAATTCTGAACTATATACTGTTGATCTGTTGTGAAACATTTCACTCGCTCCAGGCAGTCACATTTTATGAGGAAAAATGTGATTTTGCTGTTTTTCATTCATCATAGAAGACTGTTGATGTACCAGATTTAGGGATGAGGGGCAGGAGAAGGCCAAGATTCTCTCACATCATTAAAGTCCTCACAATATTTCCAAAAGCCTGTTGATTCCATGTTCATTTATTACACGTAGATGAGTCATATTCTGTGTGTCATGTGGGTGTAAATGTGTCTTTGTGTGTGTGTGTGGGTGGGGGGGGGGGGGGGGGGGGGGGATGTTGAACAAGTGATTCACTTTTGACACCTTGGGTTCAGTCTTACTACAATGAGGCAAACAGATTGGTTAATACTCATTGTGGAAGGTGGATAATATGGGTGCTAATGATTAGTTGTGTGCATATAGGGGAGAGGGAGACATGAGCCAGAACAGCTGTTGCTTGCCGTCACCATAGGTATGTGGCTATGGAACACCTGGGTCCTTTCTCTGTCCTCACATAGGAAAATGTGACATCATGACCATTGTACCTGTCCTCACATAGGAAAATGTGACATCATGACCATTGTACCTGTCCTCACATAGGAAAATGTCACATCATGACCATTGTACCTGTCCTCACATAGGAAAATGTGACATCATGACCATTGTACCTGTCCTCACATAGGAAAATGTCACATCATGACCATTGTACCTGACCTTATATAAGAAGATGTTACATCATGATCATTTTTCCCTGTTCTCACATTGGAAAATGTGACATTACGTTTTTATGTCCTCAAGTATGAAAAAAATATTATATCATGGCCATTTGTACCTGTCCCCAAACAGGAAAAAATTTACTCATTTTTTTTCTGTTAATACATGGAAAATAAAAACATTGCATCGTAACCATTCGTACCTGTTCTCATACCAGAAAACACTACATCATTTTTTCCCAGTGCTCATGTAAAAAACATTACATCTTGACCATGTTTACCTGTCTTCATGTGGCAAAGCACTACATCTTTTTTTTCTCAGTCCTCATCTAGGTAAATGCTACATTGTTACCATTTTTTTTGTTTCATTGTAAAATAATAGATTTTCCTCTCTCTTTTCTTCTGTTCTCAAAAATGATACACATTCATCTCTCTTTTTCTTCTGTCCTCAAGCTCACATCTTTTATCATTTTTTGTATCCTCGCATACAAAAATTTTCCATGTCGATAATCAGTCTTCATGCTGGGAAAATGTGAACCAAGAACATTTTTTTCTGTCTTCTGATGGGAATATGTGACATAATTATCTTTTTTCTCTGTTACAGGGAAACATTGCATCATCATCATTAATCTATATTTTAACACTGAAAAATGTTACATCATGATATTTTTCTCTTTCCTCACATAGAAAGATGTTATATCATGATAGTGCATTAAATGTTCTAAGGGGGAAAAAAATCTTTTTCTTCACATAAGAAAACATTACATCACAAAAATTTTTCTGGACCTGACATAGGTACACAAATTTACTTTTTGTCTGTTTTCACATTGGAATTTGTTACTTCACAACTGTTTTTCTCTGTTCTCACATTAGATAGTATTGTCATCATTTTTCTCTAAACTCGGAAAATGAAACCATTCTTCATCACTTTTCTTTGTTGTCAACAGTTCATCATGAACATTTCACTGTTCTCACATTACAGGAAAACATGACTTCAGTATCATTTTCCCCTGCTCTCAAAAGCTTATCATGAACATTTCTCTGTCCTCGCATTATGAAAATGCTACATCAGTCATCATTTTTGTGTTCACTTAATACAGAAGAACTGTTAGGCTACCTCAGATTCATTTTTCTCTGTCCTGCCTTAAAGTAAAGTTGACTTCTCCTTCAAACTGTGCTTGTGAACCTAATATTCAACACCATCTGTTCTCTTATTTGCCTTAATGTGCCATATTTTTCAGTGTTCTAGAAAACATATTTTCTGCTATTTTTCTTTCTTCTTTTTTTTTTTTTTTTTTTTTTTTTTTTTTTTTTTTTTTCTTAAATTCTAACTAAATGTTTTGAACATTGTAAGGACAGCAAAGAGTGCAGTGTGTCATTTTCTCATGAAACAGAACAAAGAAACTAAACAGTATAATCAAACTAGCAGTGGTATCAAAAGAGGACAAGTGTTTAGAACATGACAAGGAGACAGGGCTAGGGTTTCATTATAAATCATGAGTTGGGGGTGGGGGGGTCAAAAGAAGAGTCGGAAGAGTAATGTCAATAAGACGGGTGAGACACAGCTGGGTGAAGGACAACTTTGAGAGCAACAAATCGGAGCTAAACTGGACAGAAATGTCAACACTTCATAGTGTGTCTTCTTCACAGTGGGAACAAGAGACAGTGGATGTTTCTGTGCTTCTTGTGCCATCTGTTGAAGGTGTTGTTTAGATTTTGGCTGAAACATGTATGCAGAGGAGGGGAAACTAGGGAGGGATGTGCATGAATGTGCTTGAATGCAAATGTGTGTGTAGATAGTTACTTGAAGTACTTCCGTGTGTGTATGTGTGTGTGTGCATGCGTACAATGTGACTTCATGCATGTGTATGTGTTCATGACTAAACGCATTCTGGGGTGCCTGTGTGTAGAGCAAACATCAATACACATACATACCCACATATAAACACACACACATATGCCTTGCATACTAATATACACTTACTTATGCACACATACATACATCCAGACACATCCGTCGTGTTGTTCTTCTGCCCCTCTTTAGAAGGTGCATGTATGTCCATCCTTGAATTTATTGATTTTGATTTGCAAAGTTGATGTCACCCAGTGTGGCACACAGCAACAAAACACAGGGAAAGATTGGGGCTGGAATGTCCAAGGGGTTTTGTCTCTGAAAACCAAAGTAGCTTTGCTCATCCAAAGACTGTTACTGTGAATTAAGATAGGCTGGGTTTTATGTGTGTCTGTCTCACACAATCATGGCATGCACAGCTTGAAGTCACCAAGCAGTGATTTGTCATGGTGTTGTTTTTGGTAGTGGTGTGGCTCATACCAGTAACACGGAAGGAAACACTGGATTGCATGTGTCCAAAGAGTTTGTCTGTGAAAACCAAGGTGAGTTTCCCCATCCAAAGCTGTTGTTATTAAAAATGGCAGGATTTTTACACCTAGCAGTCCGATGGAAACTTGACATGGTTTGTGTGAAGCGAACCACTGCTTTTCTGATGATTATCTCATCAACTGCCATTCGGTCAATGTCAGCACAATTTCCCCAAAAGGAAAAACTTTTTCAATTGAAATTGTGTTTTTCACACCAATATACTTAAAGAAGTCACAATGTTTTTTGTAAATTAATGTTTTTTTCCCTTGTTTATTCATAATGCATAGGGTTTTTTTTTAAACAAAAATGTCAAGAATTCTGGCATCCACCGAAAAACCAGAAAAGCTTTAATTTCTCCCAGCTCAGCCAGACTAGTGCTGAACCAACAACATGGTGTCATACAGAACTGACAGAAAGAGGGATGAATACAGGGTAGATTTGAAAGACCATGGTGGTAACAGTGTCAGGGCATATAGTGAGCTGGAGAAGGAAGGTGTTCTGTCAAAGCAATAGAAGTTACTGGAATTGTTTTCTTAGGGGAAGGGAACAGATAGGCTTGCCTTTTTCTGTTCAGTGACACTTTCTTTGTTTTGTTTGTTTGATGATGATATGAGGGGTGGATATGCACGAACATGAGCATGTGATGTTTGCGCATCAGTATGTGTGTGTTGTGTGTGTGTGTGTGTGTGTGTGTGTGTATGTAGTCTTTATACATCATGAGCATTGTTCATATCTGCTGTGTGTGCAGCAATATAGATTCAGTTTCGGTCCCTGTTGCCATTGGAAAGGCCTGGTATGCTCTGCCATCCAGTTGACATTTCAGAACCATTAAAATTTATTAATTGTCTGTCTGCATCCTGTCGGCTGAAGATTGTTTTTTTTTCTTTAAACAAACATGATGTGTTGACGATTGGGAGTTAGACTGTCAACAACAACAACAACAACAAGAAAAAAAAGAAAGAAGAAGAAAACAGTGGTATGCAAAAAAAAAAAAAAAAAAAATAGTGAAGTACAGACTGTAGCCAAATGTCTGAAAAGCTTCGGAGTAAGAGCTCACCCAGCTCACTTTTGAGAATATGTCCAAGTTGGAATCCCTGCATCCAGCACCAAAGAATTGGCATTGTTGCCGCCCAGCAGAATGCTTTGTCCTTTTGGATAGTGTCAGTGTAGTGTGAGGAAGTTCTAGTCCCCCCCCCCCCCCCCCCCCTCCTCCACCCACCTCTACCAGGGGCCTTTACCCTTGTTTGCCATATCATGTGAGGTGGTGGAGGATGTGGTGTCAAAGTCACTCCACCAGACTGTGGCCATCTGAAGTGTCGTTCAACCTATGGAAAGGCCGTGAACAAACCTGTGCAATACAAGGCTTGCTGTTCTTTCTTTGGATTTTTTTCTTCGTATGGGAGGAGCACACATTTCTCTGCTGTCTTCAATTGTTTGTTTGTTGCTTTCTTTCATGTCCAAGGTGATTTTGTTCAGCCTTGCCTGCAAGGGATGGTGACAAGTTCCATATCCAGCCTGGTGTTTGTTGCCACAGTGTGCTTCTGTTAATGATTTTTTCTCTTTACTTTTTTTTTTTAATCAGTGCATCAGTGGATTTTGTCCATTTTCAAACACATGTTAATACATTTGTTGCTGAAACTGTTTATTTTGTCATTTAGAAAAAAAAAAAAAAAAGAAAAAAGGAGGGATGGGTTGGTAAGCTGTTCATATCATGTGCATCTGTTTGGTTATGTGATTAATAATGACGGGGAGTGTGCATATTTGAGTTCAGGTTCTGACAGAGACAAACAGAACTGCAAAAACCCTGCTGATCATTTTCATTCATTTCTGATTTGCAGACTGGATAAAAAAAAAAAGAAAAAAATGCACTTAAGCAGAATGAGAAGAACAATTGTGCAATCTGGAATATCCCATTACCCAAAGCATTCAGACCAGGAGAGAATTATCAGCCCTTTTTCATTGTTTTGTGTTGTTTGAAAGTAAACATCAGTAGTAGTTCCTTGGCTCCCATCACAGAACAGTCTGTGTGTGGTGAGAAGGGGAGTGGTTCGCATGTGTGGCCAGAAATAATTTGCTCATGAATTTGAATGGGTGGAGAATCATGATCCAGATGCCCTCAGCATGTTTGCTGTAAGGAAATCTGGAAAGTACATTTTCATATCCATGTATGTTTTTGAAATGTTTTATTTCAGTATTTTCATGTGTGGCTTAAAATGTGTTGAGTTCTTCTGTTGTTGCTTTTAAAGACTATAGTATTTTAATGAAGCAGTGTATGACCATTTGGTGTTGATGTGAAGTGGCTATGATTGGTTCATTTGAATGCTATCAGTGATAGTGATTGATATGTGTGCTTGGGGATGTAGTGGTGGAGATGATGGCTGGAATTTGCATGCCAGGAGCATTACTTGTGTTGCAAATAAGAGTGTCACACACATTGAATGTAAGTTTTACATTATTTCTGAATTACGTATGAGCAGATAATCTGTTTGAAATTGGTGATCAAACTGCTAGATGGAAACAAATGTCCAAGAGAAGTGTGTGTGTGAAGGAGAGACAGTCCTCACTGCTACACTGACTGAAGACAGGGATGCCATACTTTATACTGCCATTAGAGAACAGAAACATGTCCCCTGTTTCTCAGAGTAACAAAGGAAAGAAAAGACCACAATCTTGTGCAGAGGGTTGACTTAGGAAAAGTGTCCTCTTGGACACTTGCATGTCTTATGCCATTCACTCTCAGCTGCAGATATTGTTCAGGGGCCATTTAAAAAGATGAAACCTGGAACAACAAAAGGAGTGTATGATATATGACTTTACTGAGAATTTTAATGGACTGTATAATGAAAGCCAACTCAACACTCAAAGTATGACAGTTACTTGCAAAATGAGGTGACTTCAGGTGGAAATTTAAACAAATTGTTAAAGCTATCTGAACTAACTCTGGCAGATAATGTGTTTTGATCTCTTAGGTCTTCTTTAGGCAAGTTAAACAACACCCCGGACAATGAAAATGAAGAATGAGCAATCACTTGTTAAATTCTGCCCATCTTGTGCCAAATTTGACAACATAAGTGATGGCTTGTTCTACATTTTCATGGTCCTGAGTGTTGTTCATCTTGCCTGAAGAAAACTGAAGAGGTTGTTTTTTGTTGTTGTCATACCCTGGCTAAAAGTCTCCAGGAATCATCCAAACAGTGGAAGTACTTGAACACTATGGTACAAATGCATCAGCTAGGGATGAGAACATTATGTGTGTGTGACCGTTTTTTATTTACCCCGCCATGTAGGCAGCCACGCTCCAACTTCGGGGGTTTTGGAGACTGATAATGTTATGCTAGGAGCTTGACACAACTGAAAGACAATACCCGCATGATTATGCAGAGCATAACAACATTTTGATGTAGCCTTGGTGTTCTAGCCTATGTCAGTTGGCCTGACACAACCTTAAGCCAAGGCATACTGAAGTGGTTGATATGTGTCATGTTTTGTCTTGTAATTCGTTTGACCACATTATCTGGTGGAGTTATTTTAAATACCTTTCAAGATTTGTTATTACAGCTAAGAGAGAGAGAGACACACACACAGAAATGTTGCAGTAAATGCAGTCGATTAATTCAAAGGATTAAGCAACTGGAAACAAACGCCTCTATGGGAAAAAGTTAAAGATCGTTGAACTCTTCTTCGCACCCATATACATACACACCACTTCTCCTCTCTTTCCCCTGCAGTTCTCTCCCATAATGGGGAAGCTGAGTACAACCTAGCCAGCATTTACAGAAAAACATGCATGATATGACTGCAAACATGTCCCAGTAATGGGAGAAAAATCCAAGCTTACCATGGCCTGACGGAAGTCTCCTTGTCTTCTTCAGACTGGACTGGAACTCAGAAATTTAATAAACAGAATTAAGATTTTTGCATGCGGGACTATATTTTGAATATCCTGATGTCCCTCCCCCCCCCCCCCCCTACTTCCCCCCCCCCCCCCTCCAAATTATGGTAGTCTCCAGGAATGATGTTTTAACATGACATCAGTATGCTCATATACAATTTCTTTTTCTTTTTCCCACCGACACACCATGATCAGCTCTTCTATGAAGGATAGAATGGGGTTTAATGTTACTGTCTCATTCGTCATTCATCAGATGGATTCCCCTGTCTCCTCAAAGAAGGTGGCAGTATGTCGCAGGTCCTCCAGTCCTCTGTAGAGCTTCCGGGCCACTGGTATTGGGTTGGGCCAGGTTTTCTCTTGGAGCGCTTGGTGGAGCCGGTAGGACTGCAGCAGATGTTCTGTTGTCTGGCTGCCTGTTCTGCAAGGGCACTGCTCTGTGTTGCCGATGCAGAGTTTAAAGAATAGGTGGTGTTTCAGGCGGTTGTGGCCTGTCCTGAGCCTGAAGATGACTACCTCCTCTTGTCGAGTCAGCAGGTAGTACAGTTCTGCTCTGTTGTGGCATGGATGCTGCTGCTTCCACTTGTTCTGCAGCTTGGCCTTGATGATGGTCCTTGATTTGGTGTAGCTGGTAGATCTATCCATCTGCTCCTTTGTAGTGCCTTCCTTTGCCAGGGAGTCAGCTGTCTGTTTGCCAAGCATGTTGCAGTGGGCAGGGAATCCACTGCATCCACTGCAGGGTGACTGTGTGACTTGTGCAGAGGGAGGCGAGAGATGAGGACAGATCGTTGAGTTCTGGATCTCTGTTGGACTGAAGGCGATGCAGGCTGCTGCTGTTTTCAGGATGGGGTGTGATCAAATGTATGATCGAGCGTTATGTTAACTAAATGCATTTCCACACAGAACTTTGCTTTACAGTGTCATGTAAGTGGCTTGTCTGTACAGACGTCATCAGGCTGTGTTAGGCAGGGAGTGAAGTCACTTTAAAGTCAGTGAAGGAGTTAGGGCTTGTCTGTACAGACGTCATCAGGCTGTGTGAGGCAGGGAGTGAAGTCACTTTAAAGTCAGTGAAGGAGTTAGGGCTTGTCTGTACAGACGTCATCAGGCTGTGTGAGGCAGGGAGTGAAGTCACTTTAACTCACTCCATGCCAGGAGTTTTTCCCCTTGCTAATCCCTGAATACCCGGAGTTTGTATAGGGTAGGAAAAAATTCTCACAATTATAGATGTGCAGACAGACACTTGCAATTTGGTGAGTGGATACAATGCATATTAGTCCATATGTGAACAAAAAAAATAAAGTAACTTACTAACCATCTTGGTGGTGAAAAACTTTCCCTATTTTTTAGCACTTTTGCACCTATCAGAAATATATATTCTAAGTGTTCCTTAGCAGCTCAGAAATGTTCTACATCACATTCTAGCACAGCTGGAGTCACTCAAGACACAGAAAATATAATATGGAATCAAAAGCAGGTGATGGAGAATGTGAAAATACAAAAGAAAAAAAAAATGTGTCTTCACTGGATGAAAAACAAAAAAAAAAAAAAAACGTTAACTGTGCACAAAACACTGGTGACAAGTGACATTGCATCCTGGGCACAGCTTCACACACAGTGGCAAGCCATGGACTGCAAGATGTTTGTTGTAGAGAACAGACCCCTGAATAAGAGTCAAGGTCAGAAGATGAAAAAAAAACAGCTTCTTCCACCACTTCATGGTCTTGCTATTCAGGGGCATGTAGGCCATGAGCTGATCACTCATGTCTACTCATGTTACGTAGTCCTGCACTTCTGCTGGTTTTTACATAATAAATATCAGTAAAAATATGCCTGAAACACAAACATACCCATGCACAGAGTTATGAAAACACAAACATACCCATGCACAGAGTTACAAAACATGAACATGTGTAGCTGTTCTCTCTCACACACACACACACACACACACACACACACACACACACACACACACACATCTCTCTCTCTCTCTCTCTCTGTCTCACATCACACACACACACACACACACACACACAGAGTAATGCACAAATACTCAGTACATATAATCACTAACTCAATTTGTTTATCCCTCCTTTCTCCCCCCCCCTCCCCCACCCCCCCCCCCCCCCCCCCCCCCCCAACCCCCATTCCCCTCTCTCCCCCTAGTCTACTGATACATGAATGGATCACTGCAAAAAAATATGCACTCACTAGTGTGTAAAACATACATGACACATTTACACATAGCACAATTTATGTAGTAATAATTTCTCTTTAGCCACCTCTGTGGAATGCATGGACAACTCAAAGAACTGCAAAGGGCTGAGTGTTGACTGGCCAGTCATTCAATAAACCTGGTGTGCCTGTGAACGGATGATTGAGAGGAAAAAAGATAACATTATCAGTCCAATCGCCAGTGAAAACAGCCCCAAAATCGTCGACTTCTTCCCCCATTTCAGCGTCAGTATCTGAATCAAACACTTTGTTGTTGAGGCCCATGTGCTGGCACAGTTTCGTCTGCTTCTTTGCCACTATCAGCGCCCACTTCAGTGTCGGAATCCACGTCTGTCTCCCCACTGTAGGGGTCAAAATCCTCATCAGAAGAATTGCTGATGTCTTCTTTGACATCTGACCCATCAGTCTGGATCATTTCCAGTGCGTCTTCAACGCTAACTAACAATTCACCAGCCCTACTGTGTCAAAGGCTTCGTTGCGACGCCATCTTTTCAGTCACGGAGCAGAGCTGACCGACAGTACTCTACCCGATACGTCATTCGGACAGCGTGAACTTTCTAAATCCA
>JADBJO010009945.1:0-22923 GCA_016801955.1 Conus betulinus
TGTAAGTTTCTTTTCTTTTTATTTTTATAGATCGATTTTTGGGTTTCATTCTAATTAATGTTCTGTTATTTTACTTTATTCTGAAAAACAGAACGTTTAAAGATTCATCCGGTTCTTATCACATGGTGGTCACGTGATGAGCGGGATGTTCCAATGTTTTGGTGGCGTTTGTTGTTTCAGTTCAGTCTAGTTCGTTGACGTGGTCGATGTCCGCAAGTTATTCAGAACTGGAAGCAAGCACCGTGTCATCTAGGTCAACCGCCACACATGGAGGTAATCTTTGACACTGATTTTTATTGTTTGTACAAAATGGTGATTCTTCCCATGTAAAGTCAGAATGAATGCTGTAGTATGCTTCGGTCTCTGTCACTAGACATCATCAGGCTTGCTGTGACAGTAGTAGGTGGACATTAACAATGTAACGAAAAACATTGACCGCCGAACTTAACTGTTTTAGCGATGATGGCGGTAAATACTCAGGTTTCCCTCCATCCAAAAAAACAGGGTGATGGCGTCTGATCTGTTTGTACTAAAACAAAGCAAAACGAAGTTTCAGTGTTTAATGTCAACATTGATCGATCGTTCGCCCCGACTTCTCTTCGTCATTAGCTCGTAGTCGTTAGTCTTTGTTCTTGACTGTCTTCACCACGTGCTGTGGTGGGACATAAGACCGGCCTTTCCCGTGACCAAGTTACATCGCAGTACGATCTTATTTGAACGAAAAAAGAACTGAAAAAAAAGAATTGTTCTTTATTTTATTTTTATAGTGTTTCCTATTTGGCTGTTTACATTTATATATTTCAGTTGAGGTAAATATCCATTATATGCGTGTGTTGGTGTGGGGGTGACATGGGGAAGAAGGACTTTTCCAAAGAAATTACACACCATCAGTCCATTCCAGATTCACACATCTCAAGCCAACATGAAAAAAAAAAAAAAAACTTGTAAAACAGTTGCATTCATCGGAAAGAAACTTTTGTGACTTGAATCAGAAAATTTTTATTGATTTGATTTGTTTGTTTGGTTGCACATATTGTCTTGTGGCTTTGTTTGTCTCAGTATGTAGAAAATGATTTGATTTGATTTTTTTTGTTTGGGTTGCACATATTTTCTTGTGGCTTTGTCTCGGGTACATAGAAAATTTAACTTGATTTTTTTTTTGTTTTGGTTGCACATATTTTCTTGTGCTTTGTGTCAGTATGCAGAACAATGATGATTTGATTTTTTGATTTGTCTGTTTTTTTTTGTTACACATATTTTCTTGTGGCGTTGTTTGTCTCAGTATGTTAATTTTCGTTATACATATGGTTATTGGCACCATAGGAGTAGGGTATGTCATAGTGCCTGGGCGTCTCCAGAGTTGAGATTGTTCCCCACCCTCCCAAGCTGTTCCTCCAGACAGCATGGGGCTAGCCCACATTGTATGTGCCACCTCCACACCCACCCTTTACCCTGCTGGATAGTACAGGCTTGGTTATGAATTTGTTTCACTGTCACCTAGTCTCTTCCCTTGAACAGGTTTGGGCTGGATGGCAAGTCTAAAATGTCCATATCATCTCCAAGATCCCTTGCACACGAGAAAAATCATTCACAAACACTGATTTGCAAAGTGATACATTAGTGTGCTCACATTTACAAACTGCTGTCAAGATTACTATACAGAAGATATATTTCATTGTTTTTGAAAAAAATATCTGAAGCAACAGTAATTCAGTCAAATTGAAACCTCTTGCCATAATGGATTAGTTGATAGGCATTTGGCAATATCCACATTTACCCCAGTGTAGTCTTCAGTTTGAAATTTGGAATTTTAAACAACTTTTTCAAACCAGCATACTATGTAGAAGTTTGACTTTGAGAGAACTGCTTTTTTGTGTTTCAGTCAGAAGAGTGCATGAGTAAATATGGATCTTGCAGTTGCAGTGTGAAATTCTAACATACAACAACAACAACAACAAGAAAAATGTAACAGCTCGAATTTTTCTTTGATGCTTAGACTTTCAGTAATGTGACTTTGAAGTTCACAGGAGAGTAAAAACATGCTGTTTTTGTTTATGTTTTGATTCAGTTATTTGAACTTGAAATATTTTGATTACACACCTTGCAAATGTCTCAGCTACTTGAATAACTGAAGATTATTATTGTCACAGGCAACACAGAGTAAAACCAAAGCCAAATCATCATTAGCTGGATGGGTTTCAAATTAATAGCAAAATTATACCTCAGTCAGCAGATCATATATGTGCACCACTATGGATTCACAAAAATACCAAAATTTTTACTTCCTATATTTCATGTCGGGCATATCCAGTGTTGTAAAGACATCAAAAGTCATTAGAAGAAATAGAGCAAGCTACATCAAAGATACAGAGATCATCAACATTTAAAATGCAACGTGAGATATCAAATTGGACACAGAAAAGGGTGTTCATCAAATTTGCAGAGCATGCTATTACTGCTATGACGACTCTGGATTTTTTTTTTATTTGGTGGGGCGGGGGGCGTGGGGGAGGGGGAGGGGGGGCAAGGAAGGGGGTCACTTTTGATGTGAGCTGACTTATTTTACAGAAAGTTGCAAAATCATGTTATTTTTGGTAAGGAGTGAAACACATCATCATCATAGTGATCGTGCAATGTGTCTCAGAAGTTGACAGATGACAACGGCAGTCTAAAAAGATTATACCTGAGGAGCCTTAACCTGCACTGAGTTCCTGCGTCTGTGGGATATCTGACATCAAGTAACAAGTGGAGCCACTGCCCAAAATGCCTGTGTCCATGTGTCCCGAACATGAAATTATATGCATAAAGTAAAGATGGAGAGCTGTCTTCATTATTTTTAATTTAATACAAGACTCTTATTATTACACCTTTTTAATCAAGAATGATCATTTTTACTCATAACAGTACCATGACATGATCAATGGTAGTCTTTCAGTATAGATTCTGAATTAAGTACAGGAAAAAAAAAAAAAACGGAAAACGTCATGCCCAGAAATGGAACTTGAATTAAAGCCTTACTTATTTCAGTCATTTCTTTCTTTCTCTATCTCACATGATTTGATTCCACAATGGATCATACTCATTGATATGCCTCTGATGATGTGGAGAGAAAAACACACACACACACACACAACAGAACAAACACACCCACACACACACAATTTCATGAAACTCAGAAGAAGAATATAGTCCCCAAACAAACACATTGTATTTTTGGTGAGGATCCATGACAGATGTCTCTGTTGTCCTCTATACTTTTCTGGTTTGACCTTTTTCTATCGCGTAAGCAAAACTGGGATGAAAAGAATGCAGTATGCATTTTTATTGAAAAGGCTGAAATAAGACCTTGGATCTAGGCTGTGAGGACACAGTGCTGTGGCTTAAAGCTGTGAGGACACAGTGCTGTGACAACACATTGCTGTGGCTCAAGGCTGTGAGGACACAGTGCTGTGACACAAGGCTGTGAGGACACAGTGCTGTGACTCAAGGCTGCGAGGACACAGTGCAGTGACTTAAGGCTGTGAGGACACAGTGCTGTGACACAAGGCTGTGAGGACACAGTGCTGTGACACAAGGCTGTGAGGACACAGTGCTGTGGCTCAAGGCTGTGAGGACACAGTGCTGTGACACAAGGCTGTGAGGACACAGTGCTGTGACTCAAGGCCTTGAACCACTGCAAAGTTTGCTTTAGTCCAGCAGGCCTTCACACACTTTCAGATGGCTTCAGACTGTTCTCAGGTTCTGATTTATAACAGTGTGAATTCTGCTTTATGCTTTGCTTTCCTTAAATTGGTTCATTTCTTGCCATTATTTTTTATTTTTTTATATGCATTTGTTGCAAAAGTGGTCCTTTGCTCTCCTCCTGCTCTCCCCCACCCCAACTCCACAATCCTTGACCCCTTCCCCAGAAATTTTCAAAAACCAGCCTGTCAGATTGAGGTCTGTTGTACCCCCACTCCCTGATGTATTTTCTACCTATGTTTAGAAGTCTGGAAGAAAATTTGGTGAAAATATATTTGAAGCAACAGGTCTGTTCCTTCGCAATGTGAAACAGGACCTCTGAAGGGCTGCCTGAGGTTTTTATCCCACTGTCCATCGCATCTTCCTATCCTTCCACTGCACTCAGAATTTTTTCCCCTTGTCTTTTTTTTTCTTTTTTTTCTAACCTTCAGGAAGTTTGAATGCAAGGTGTGTGTGTGTGGTGTGTGTATGTGTGGGAGGGGGGTGGGGGTGTGGTGGGGGTGGAGGGGGGGGGGGGGGAAGAGAGGAGGGGGGGCAAGCTTAATATCAATCCAGTGGGTCAACATCAATTAGTTTTTCTTCTCATACTGACTCAGTGACTGATGACTTTCTTTAGTATTTGTGGCTTGTTCATAATTTCATCTACTTTTTAACCTATTCATTCATCGTGTGAAATCACTCTATCAGTTTGTATGAATTGATGTTGGTGTCATTTCCTTTGAATCCCTGGTTCTTGTTTCAGGACCTCAGTCCCACTGATCTGAGGCAGTACAACCCGGAGAATCCATTGACTGCCCAGCCGGGAGTCGCTTCTTTGTGATGAAGTGTGACTATGACCCGTTCATCCACTGGTCCATCAAGTACAAGGCTTGCACCAGCACTGTGCAAGGAAGCAGGAAACTGAACCGCGCCTTAAAGTTGAGAAAAGGACCAGTGTTTCTTATCTTCTCTGTCTGTGGATCCTCCCATTTTCATGGAATTGCGGAAATGACATCTTGTGTGGATTTCAGCGTATCGATTGAATTAACAAAGAGTTTGTTGGGTTGTTTGATGTTCGTTGGTTGTATGTCAAAGATGTCCCCAACACGGAACTTGCATGCATTCCTCTAAAGACAACAGGGCAAGTGCTGACCAAATCCAGAAACTGTCAGGAAGTCAGTTTGGAAGGAGGAATGAAAGTGATGCAGATCTTTCATGACTACAAACACTGTAGTAGTGTGTTTTGATGATTGGAGTTACTACGAGAACAAAGAACAGGAGAGGAGAAGAAGATTTGCTGAAAAGACAGAAGGATGCTAGCTGTCTGTTATTGGCTGACTGTGTGGTGAACATGACGTGCACTGTGGTGAACATGACGCACACTGTGGTGAACATGATGCACACTGTGTGAGAGGATGCTGGCTGGCTGCTCTGAAGCACGTGTTGGTTATGTGGGGTTTTTATGTGCGTTGTTTTAGCACTGAAGTATTTCTGCTTTTTTTTTTTTTAATGATCTCTTGTTATGTGGGACTGGGAGTGAGAAGTTGAGAGGAAAGTCTTCAGCACAGCTTAGTGTGTTGTCTGCCACAAGTTGTTGAGCTGCAGGAGTTCTCATTTGTGATTTTGATACGACATGTTCCAAGATTTTCAGTAACTTCTCATCTCCTGGATTTTGGGTTTGTCTGCAGAACTCTGCCGCCACTGTCCAATCTCGCATTTGTACAGAAATTTGTAGGTGACTGATAAATGCTGAGCCAGATGTTTGACAGGAGGGAGATGTCCTGTTTTCAAAGAAGTCCCACCTTCTGGAAGAGTTGCGTCAGGACTGAAAAACATTAGCATAGGGTTTAAAGAACTGGGACTTTGAAAAAAAATATGCAGGCAAAACACTGCAGCAGAAATGACATTTTTATTAACTAGAATATCTGCGTAACCTTTTAAAAAAAAAAAAGACACGGCAGCAGACAGCATGTTTGTATTAGAACATTTGCATATCATGTGTTTCCTTTTAAAAGTGAACCTGTTTGACATTCTTGATGTTTTTTCAACATTCATGTGCTCCCTTGGATAGACGGTCCTAGCATACATTTTATAAACAACGCTGACATTGAGATACGTCATTTTGTATGAACACCTTGGATAGACAGTCCTCGCATACATTTTATATAAACAACGCTGACATTGAGATACATCATTTTGTATGGACACCTTGGATAGACAGTCCTCGCATACATTTTATAAACACGCTGACACTGAGATACGTCAGTTTTGTATGGACACTCACCAGTCTCTGTGTTCCCTGGAGGCACTGGAGAGTTGAGTGGCCAGGAAACAAAATCTTTTAGATCAGGGATTTGTTGTAGATCACTTGTATTTGAAAAGGTGGTCCAGACATTTAGTATTTGCTACGCTTATTGATGCTTGTTTCAGACATGTGAAAACTGTTGTAGTTGTAATCTGTAACATAAGGTTTTTGATTGATAACTCCAGAATAGCCGACCAGAGGCAGTGATTTTGTGTCAAGGATACAACAATGTTTTGAGCGTAATTGACAGCATGATAATTCAAAGTTGTAAAGTATGCATTATTCGTCATACAAGCACAAGTATGTGGCTTGTACGTAATTTTTCTTTCTGGAAAATTTGGAGCTTGGTCCTTGGCTTTTAAATTCTTGTCATGTCCTTGTGTTTATTAGTGCATGTGGGAAACCTACACAGACCTCACATATTTGGTATGTACTTTTTGGTGTTGATTCTTCCTCCTCCTCTCCCCCCCCCCCCCCCCCCCCCCATCCCCCCAGACCCCCTACCCCCAGCCCCATCCCTCTTCTCTCACCATTTAATTATCTGTGTGAGTGGAACTGGGAAAGCGTTGTGAGGTATTGAACAAGGCAGCGTGGTTTGAGTAAGCTCATTTTTCATCAAAATGCTTATGACCATGATTCAGCTTTTTACAGATTGCATTAGAATCTACTGTCTAGTTGTTTGGGGACTGATTGAACAAGACTGATTTGAAATCATAGTAAACTTGAAAAGAAACATTGGCTCTCTCTTTTTCTTGCAAAATGAGATCAAATGCTCATCAACGGGGCAACCCTTTTATCAAGAATAAGATTTGCCGCTTAGAATTTAAAAAAACAACAACAACCCACTGTCATGAGCAGTTACACTAGCAAAGGTGGTTTTAATTCAGAAAGTGTTGATTTGTTTCATAATGATCTATTAGCTGAATATAAAGACATTCAGTTTGGCTGCTTGTACCTCATTTTGTCAGTTGATACTAAGTTTTTTACCCGAATCACCCCTCAGTCTTTCTTCATGTAGTGATAGTCTGGCTGAATATTTTCATCGTTGTGAAAATGGCATGCTTTAACATCCTTCCAGTATTTTTCAATATGTGTGTGTGTGTGTGTGTGTGTGTGTGTTAAAAACATTTTCAATGAGTTCAAGCACAGCTGACCTGACTGGCCTATAAATATACAAATGTATTCTGAGTCGGGTTCCCACGTTTGACTGTTACTGGTAACGGGATGTACCTGACAACCCTATGAACTGGGAAGGAATCAAATGATCCAGCTGATTGGTGCCTAGACATTTTTTAATGGCTTTAGAAATGGTTTTAGATTTTTTTTTTGTTTTGAAAGAATTGGAGGTGCTGTTGGGTGTGGCTTTTAACTTTATGCTAAGTGTGTTGAGCTTTTACCTAAGCCATACACCAAATGACTCTGAGGACTTTGGTCATTTTGACTGGTGTATGTTTGTGTTCATAAACACATATTTCAGTTCACTGCGCGTGCATAAGGTAATGTTGTTTACCCGCCCAGCCGACTGCAAAGGGCCATATCAGGGCTGGTGTGTGTGTGTGTGTTTTTTTTATGTGCTATGGTGATGAAGGATACATGCTGGTCTTGAAAGCTGCAACATTTCTTTTACAAGTGTGTGAATCTGGTCACATTCAACGCGCTTTGATGATTGCTACATTGTACATAAAAGTATGTCTACTCATTTGCCTTGAGACTACATTGTTGCAGTTTGTACACCTTACGTTTATTCTTTTCAGTGTTGTCAAGTCATGTTGCTTACCACCCTGTCAGCTTCTCAGGCCACATCAGGGCTGACTATCTTTCTGGATACAGTTCTGTTGTTTTTGTATGTGCAGGCACAAGCAGTTCTGAAAATAACACCTTTGCATCTTTCTCTCTCTCTCAGTCTCTGTCTGTCTGTCTCTCTCTCTCTCTCCCTCTCTCTCTTTTTGGGTAACGGACAATCCCAATTCCAGACATTACTAAAATACATTTGACAAGTTATCTTCAATTCTTTTCTATTCTAGCCGACTGTTTTCACATATTTTGTTGTGCTGAATCACGTTTATCAAAGAACACATTCAACGCAGATGTGTCCATTCCCGGTTACAACACCGCGAGAATCGACCCCAGTCTACCAAAATAAACTGGCTTAATTTTAATCCTATATATCAGTCAGACTGTTACATAGAAACATTATTTCCTTAGAAGAAGACCATGTAGAATGTCTACAGGTCAAAATTACTCTGAACAGAAAGAAACCATTATTCATCAGATTCAAGTACAGAAACCCTGCCGAACATCGGTACTGGGTTGACAGATTTACTGAACTGCCAGAAGATGTAACATTTACTGACAATGAAATTATTCTTCTTTGTGAGTTTAACATTGATTTTGTAAAGCCCAAGCATCAATGGATTCAAACATTTTAGAATTTTGGACTTAATCTGTTGAATGAAATGCCCACATGAATTACTCCATTTTCTGAAACATTGACTGACCACATTCATGTCAACACACAACAAACATTGCTGGGGTATGTTCTCTTGATAGCAGCTGCAGTGATCACTTACTTGTTTGTCTTACCAGGTTCAAAAACACCAAAAGTCGTAGGCCTGGACACAGTCATTACCTCGTTCATTGACCTCTACTGCATCCCACACATGACCTACTACTGCATCCCCTGAACTCTGACCTTGCTGGTTTCTCTCGACAGTGTTATTGTATGCTCTACTACTCCACCACCACCCCCCCCCCTCCCCCAAACAAGAGTTCCATCCTCTAAAATCCAGGGAGGCGGAGGTCCTCATAGCCATCCACACACCAGCATCCAGAGTGTAGCTACACCAGAGCTAGACACAGACTGCGAGATTCTTTGGGTCAAAATATGGACCAACAAAAGTCCACTATACATCTGTGCATATTACAGGCCAAAGTCATCTGACAGTATCAGTCTCCAGCACTTCGAAACAGCAGTGAGACGAACATGTGATATGTCAAATGGCATCCTGCTCATTGCTGGAGATCTGAACTTCCCAGGCTGGGACTGGCGGACACAGACCCTCAAGTCAGGTACCATTTCCATCGGCCTCCAAACCAGCTGATGGACGTGCTCAATGACATGGCCCTGGAACAAGTTGTCCTTGAGCCAACGCGTTATGATAAGAAGGCTGCTAATACCTTTGACTTGATCATCACGAATGTCCCAGAGATGATCCCTTGAGTCAGTGTCCATGCCAGGCCTTTCTGACCATGACATTGTCTGCTGTGAATTGTCAACCAGACCAAAAGCACTAACACAACCACAGCGCCAAATTCCACTCTACCACAAGGCCAACTGGGAGGGTATCAAAGAAAAGATGGCAACACTCTCCGATAGTCTGCAAACTGACACCAACAGTAGCGTTGAGGAACAATGGAACAAGTTCAAGACCACCCTTCACTCCAGTATTCAAGAACACATACTTCATAAAACCTGCAAGTCAAGAGAAGCACATCCCTGGATCACCCCTGAGATAAGGAGACTGATAGCACGTAGAAGCAGAACACACAAAAAGATGAAAAAACAAAGAACTCCCGACCTCCAAGAGAAGGTACACAACCTGAAGAGGGAAATTCAGAGACTTCTGTGTAGAGCATACTGGACTTAGGTCCACTCACTCTTTACACAGTCAAACTCAGAACAAGACCTCGGCTCCACCGTTAGATCACTCAATGCAGCATCTGGAACAGAACAACATCCCCTGCAACCAACAGCACGGTTTCAGGAAACAGAGATCATGCGAGACGCAACTGTTAGAATTTATGGAGGAAGTCACCACCAACCTAAAGCAAGGCAAACAAGCAGACGTCGTAGTCATGGACTTCCAAAAAAGTGTTGGACAAAGTAAACCACGACCTACTGCTGCACAAAATCGCCTGTTACGGAGTACGAGGAGCAGTGAACATCTGGCTTTACAACCTCCTCCACAACGGCCGCCAGGCTGCATTGTTGAAGGGGTCATGTCAACTTTTGTCCCGGTGAGGTCTGGGGTCCCGCAGGGCTCGGTAGTAGGTCCAGTCCTGTTCCTGTCATGCATGAATGACCTTCCAGAACATGTAAAATTGGACACCTGACTCTTTTGCGGACAATACCTTTCTTCATCGGGCCGTGCTAAAAGCACAAGACCAAATAACCCCTCCAGGACGACCTGCATCAACTTGAAAAGTGGGAAAAGCATGGGACATGTCTTTCCACCCCCAAAAATGTAATGTCCTCGTGATTTCAAAATGCAGAGAACACAAGAGTCACGACTATACCCTGCACAGACATGTACTGGACAAGGTCTCCACTGCGAAATACCTAGGCGTCACAATTCATCCTGACCGCAAAGTGGAACACCTACATAAAAAAACACCTGTGCTAAAGCCAACAGAGCTTTAGGTTTCCTGAGAGCAACCTCCGGATTGGGTCAGAGAGCATCAAGGCAACAGCAGTCAAGGCCTTCATATGACCTCTTCTGGAGTACACCAGCTGTGTATGGGATCCCCACCACCACAACAAATCAACCAACTGGAAGCAGTATAGAGGAGGGCAGCTAGATTCGTCCTAAATCGATACAGGAACAAATCCAGCGTTGGCGATATGTTGAATCATTTAAACTGGCCCACCCCTAAGGAACGGCGCACAAACTGCCCGCTTGGGAATGCTTTTTAAAATTCACCGTGGACTGATAAATGTAAATGCCCCAAACTTGAGACCCCAAACTAGAGCACGACGAGGTCACAACCGAGCCTACCACAACATCTTCTGTAGAACCAAGTATAGGAAATACTCTTTCATCCCACGTACCATCAGAGACTGGAGCTCTTTAGAACCCCATGCAGTCTCTGCTCCTACCCTCGAGGCGGTCCTCTCGAGGGTACGTGCCCCCCATTGATTGTACTTTTTTTTTCGTTGCTGCGCACATGCTTCCTCCCAAAAGTGACAGTAGCCATCAAAATGTTGATGTTGGTCGCTCAAGGGAAGAAGAAGATGAAGAAGAATCTAAAATTAAACAATCCAGTTCAAGCCAGTTGGGACATGCGTTGATGACATTGACTCCAAGATAAGGCTGATATAAGCAGCAAAAACAGGAGTTATGATCTTATAAAGATGGCTTCTGTTCTCTTTCAGCCTGAATCAGATGACTTGCCTTAGTTTATATTACATCCACTTGCTGTACAACAGTTTATATTACATCCACTTGCTGTACAACCGTTTGGCAGAAAATGTTAACTCTCAAGTAGTGGCAGCATGGCCAAAATCTGATGCCACTTACTGAGTGACCTTTGTAGCTTCACGGTTGGCCAGGGGTCGTTGGTTAATGTTTACGGCATTATGAAATCCGAAGGGCTGTGAAAAGAACAGCAAACCTTAAAGTGAATAAGACACGTTCTCCCCTGAAGTCGGAGTGTGGCTGCCTACGTGGCGGGGTAATCAAAAACGGTAATACACGTAATGTTCTCACTCCCAGCTGATACATTTTGTACGATAGTGTTCAAGCACTTTGGCTGTTCGGAAGATCCCTGGAGTCTTTAAGCAAGGATACGACAACAACAACAGACACGTTCAGATGGATTCCCACCGATAACTCCAGATCATGCGGCAGCCGGTTTAGCAGATCCTGTGGCCCATTCAGAGTGTTGGTCACCAAAGACAGGACATGTCGGGATGAGTGAAAAAAGGCACTGGCTACACTGGTGTTCAAGACAGGTCGCAAATGGAAAATATCTGCAAAGAACTACAGACCAGTGATCCTGACCTGTCTTGTCTGCAAAATCATGAAAAGACTAGTCAGAAGGCAAGTGATGTCGAATCTTCGACAATGTTCTGATCGTTGAAAGTCGACGTAGCTTTGTACATAGTAGATCATGCACCGCCCAGATGTTGGAAGACATGGATACCTGGACACACTTCATTGAGGAAGGATGGAAGGTAGACACCTGCATTGTCTACCAACCAAAACTTTTGGATCAGTGTCCTGTCACTGACTTCTGGCAAATAGACTCAGCACAAGGCATAACAGTAAACGTCCACAGAGAGATCAGAGCCTTTTTGTCAGCACAGACACAGACGATTATTACTATTGGTACATGCTTGAAGAGGCAAAGGTTACCTGTGGCATTCCCCTCTTTGGCAGGGAAATGTTCCTGTATTTATCAATGACCAACCCAACAATGTTAAAAAGCAGTGTGAAAATGTTTGCTGATGAAACTAAGCTCGTTAACAAAAAGATACAGAAATAAGTAACCAGAAACTCCAAGAAGTCTTAGATCGGCAACATGAACGTATCGATTTTATTGCTATATAAGTCAATGGTTCACCCACGTCTAGAATATGGGAATAATCTAATCATATGGTACCCATATCTTAAACAGCAGTTAGTGTCTATTGAACTTGTGCAGTAACAAGCAACCAAAATGTGAAAGAATTTGAAGGTATGAACCATTAAAACATTAAGATTGTTGAGTATACCCTCTCAGTAAAGGGAAGGCGGAAAAGAGGTGATTTAATTGAGATATTTATAATGTTTCACAGCTAAGAAGATATTAACTTTGAGTAATTATTTTTGAATAATAAAATTAGAAGTGGAGAGGCAAATAAGAGTACATAATCAATGCCCCAGTTCTAAGAAGCGTGCGTTGGGTATAGGGTTATCAACCAACGGGATTAACGAGCATACAACAAAACTGTTATTTCATTTACTGTCTAAACCCCAGCTGGATCGTCAGTAACTCCATACTTCGTCTGTCTTCAAAATTCAACTAAACACACTTATACACATGTGATGGTGTGAGGGGCAAAGGGGTGTGCAGGTGAAAGCAGGTAGATGGTGATATCGTAGGAACCAAGGGACAGCAGCCAGTCAAGAAGACACAGAGGACAACGTGGAGTTTTTCTCCTTTTATTTTCCCTTCATGGCATGGGGCTCAAACCAGGAACACAGCCCTGGGAGCTCTCTCTCTCTCTCTCTCTCTCTCTCTCTCTCTCTCTCTCTCTCTCTCTCTCTCTCTCTCTCTCTCAGTACCCAGCGCACTGAGCACTCTCTCATGACACACTCTTGGGCACACTCCGGAGAACTCTCTCCAGTGAACGCTCTAGGCAACACTGATATCTCACGAGAAAGAAGGATGAGTTTAACGTCCTCATAGCAGATTGCTTTTAGGGACAAGATATCGCCACAGCCAAGCTGTGACATTTAGATGTTTGTCTTGACGTAGACATTGTAGACTGGCAGGTTGGGTCGAGAAGTCTGGGTTAGCGTCGGGTGGAGGGTCCCGGGAAGGATGGCGCCGTCAGGCAGGAGCCTAGATGAGGCAGGTAGTTGTTGGGACTGCCGAGCAGTCGTCTGAAGGTGGTTTGGTTGCGGTTGATGTTGATGATGTCGTGGTGGGTGGTGGTTCCTCCAAGGCCGTCGTCAGGGCTACCGGGCGGCCGTCTTCATGCTGAGTGGCGACGGTCCTGTGCCGCATGAGGCCGACCCGGGAGACGTACGAGGCACAAGTCGCCGAGCCGTTGCACGTGGGTTCATGCCCACTCTGCGCATGAGGGACGTACCCCCCCCCCCCCCCCCCCCCCTTCAGCCAGGGGAGAGCCCTGCTAGCCGTGCAGGCCACTGGGTAGTTCGCAGAGTGGTAGCGTGGCTAGTGTGGAAAATGTGTCTGTGTGAGCCCTGAAAACAAACACGTCTCGCAACTGTCAGGTGGCTGTGCTTTTTGTCAGTTCCCAAAACCGACATTGTTGTAGCTGTTGCTGAAGATCTGTTTATTTATCTATTCACTTGTTTATTTTTGCGTTGTCTCTCAAACCCCACGGTATTATATCTGGTGTGGATGGTGTGTTTGTTTCAGCTGTCTGAACTGCATTACTATAGTTGGTGCTGAGAGTGTGTTTTGTACCATCCCTCATTTTGCATTTTATTCCTTGGGTTCTGAGGTTTTCATCGATATCAAATATGTTTGCATACTTTGAACGGACGGCGAGCTGGACAACACAGAAGCTGCGACAGACAGCACAAATTTTGTCATTTACTGTCTCACGAGGCCCATTTTGAGTGCGGCGCTGTGCATATATAGAGGCGCAGTGTGTGTGAGAGATCACCCTGCTGGTCGGTGGCAGAGATCAGCAGAAGGCACCCAGGTGGCAGATGGGTGTAGGGCGGCACAGATTTCCTTCCTCGCACTACGAGTGACGACGGGACTAGCCTGTGTCGCCGGGGGACGGCTCTCGAGGCAGCATGACACTTGGCGACGAGGCGCTGCCACTCCCGCGAACTACCCAGTGGCCTGCACGGCTAGCAGGGCTCTCCCCTGGCTGAAGGGGGGGTGGGGGTGGGGGGTAGGGGAGGGGGGAGGGGGGACGTCCCTCATGGGCGCAGAGTGGGTATGAACCCACGTGCAGCGGCTCGGCGACTTGTGCCTCGTACGTCTCCCGAGTCGGCCTCACGCGGCATAGGACCGTCGCCACTCAGCATGAAGACGGCCGCACGGTAGCCCTGACGACGGCCTATGAGGAACCACCACGACGACGACATCATCAACATCAACCGCAACCAAACCACCTTCAGACGACTGTTTGGCAGTCCCAATGACTACCTACCTCATCTAGGCTCCTGCCTGACGGCGCCATCCTTCCCGGGACCCTCCACCCGACGCTAACCCAGACTTCCGACCCAGCCTGCCAGTCTACAATGTCTACGTCAAGACAAACGTCTCCATGTCACAGCCTTGGCTGTGGCGATATTTTGTCCCTAAAAGCATTCTGCTATGAGGACGTTAAACTCATCCTTCTTCGCATGAGAGATCAGTGTTGCCTAGAGCGTTCACTGGAGAGTGTTCCCCGGAGTGTGCCCAAGAGTGTGTCATGAGAGAGTGCTCGGTGCGCTGGGTACTGAGAGAGAGAGAGAGAGAGAGAGAGAGAGAGAGAGAGGAGAGAGAGAGAGAGAGAGAGAGAGAGAGAGAGAGAGAGATTTCCTGGTTTGAGCCCCATGCCATGAAGGGAAAATAAAAGGAGAAAAACTCCACGTTGTCCTCTGTGTCTTCTTGACTGGCTGCTGTCCCTTGGTTCCTACGATATCACCATCTACCTGCCTTCACCTGTACACCCCTTACCCCTCCACACCATCACATGTGTATAAGTGTGTTTAGCTGAATTTTGAAGACAGACGAAGTATGGAGTTTCTGATGATGCAGCTGGGTTTAGACAATAAATGAAATAACAGTTTGTATGTATGCTCGTTAATCTCATTGGTTGGTAACCCTATACCCAAAACACGCTTCTTAGAACTGG
The DNA here is from genome assembly GCA_016801955.1 of Conus betulinus. Classification (NCBI taxonomy): domain Eukaryota; kingdom Metazoa; phylum Mollusca; class Gastropoda; order Neogastropoda; family Conidae; genus Conus; species Conus betulinus. The sequence goes on from JADBJO010009945.1 coordinate 15,333, forward strand.
GGCATTGATTATGTACTCTTATTTGCCTCTCCACTTCTAATTTTATTATTCAAAAATAATTACTCAAAGTTAATATCTTCTTAGCTGTGAAACATTGTAAACATCTCAATTAGATCACCTCTTTTTTCGCCTTCCCTTTACTGAGAGGGTATACTCAGCAATCTTAATGTTTTAATGGTTCATACCTTCATATTCTTTCACGTTTTGGTTGCTCGTTACTGTACAAGTTCATAGATACTAATTGCTGTTTAAGATATGGGTACCATATGATTAGATTTCCCCACATTCTAGACGTGGGTGAACCATTGACTTATATAGCAATAAAATCGGTATGTTCATGTTGCCGATCTAAGACTTCTTGGAGTTTCTGGATACTTATTTCTGTATCTGTTTGTTAAACGAGCTTAGTTCGTTTCTGAGAGTGTTGCTCAAAATTTCCTGACCAACACTGCAGGTGCCTGTATCTCTCGGGCCTGGTTGACGCCGGGATATATATTATGAAAGGAAGCGTAGAGTACAGCCCTGTCATGTAGTCTCAGACCGAAATGGAAATCCGTAGCATCATCATCTCATGGTCATCCTCATTCTCATCGATCAGCATAAAAAAAAAAAAAAAAAAAAAGTCTCAAATTCTGTGGCCCTTCATGCCCTGCTCTCATGGTGACCTCAGTTTCGATGTCCTCTCCACGTCTGTGGCCTTGGTTTGGTTCCGTCGGGGTCACGGTATCGGCGAGTCCATGGGGGCTGTCGTTGGACGGACGTGGTGGCGCCCTCCGGGGAGGGAGAGCTCACTCACGCCGGCTCCGCGACTAAGCAATTATTGTCGTCAGTAGGGGGCTTAGTAGGTGGTGTCCTGCGTATGTTAGATCAGAACAGGCGCCACTGAACACCACCGAAGTGAATCGGCAGCAGTGTGTGTCTGAGCTGACAAGAAGGCTCTGATCTCTCTGTGGGCGTTTACTGCGATGCCTTGTGCTGAGTCTATTTGCCAGAAGTCAGTGACAGGACACTGATCCAAAAGTTTGGTTGGTAGACCATGCAGGTGTCTACCTTCCATCCTTCCTCAATGAAGTGTGTCCAGGTATCCATGTGTCCCAGCATCTGGGCGGTGCATGATCTATGTACAAAGCTACGTCGACTTTCAATGATCAGAACATTGTTGAAATTCGACATCACTTGCCTTTTGACTAGCCTTTTCATCTGGTTGCAAAGTGAGACGACTGCAGGCGGAAATCTAAACAAATCTTAAATAAATGTCAGCGAACCGCCCAGAGAAAACGTGGACAAACGAGTCACAAGACAAAACACAACGCGTTTCGACCTCTTAGGTCTTCTTCAGGTGAAACAAATAACATAACGAAAATGCACTTAGCTTTGATCGCTTCAGAGTTGAGCGCAAGGACGAAGGCGTTGAATGAGCTCATTCATTTTATTTTGTTTTATTTGTTTTTGTTTCACCTGAAGAAGACCTAAGAGGTCGAAACGCGCGTTGTGTTTTGTCTTGTAACTCGTTTGTCTACGTTTCTCTGGGCGGTTCGCTGACATTTATTTAAGATTAGCCTTTTCATGATTTTGCAGGCAAGACAGGTCAGGCACACTGGTCTGTAGTTCTTTGCAGATATTTTCAATTTGCGACCTGTCTTGAACACCAGTGTACCCAGTGCCTTCTTTCACTCATCCCGACATGTCCTGTCTTTGGTGACCAATACTCTGAATGGGCCACAGGATCTGCTAAACCGGCTGCCGCATGATCTGGAGTTATCAGTGGGAATCCATCTGAACGTGTCTGTTGTTGTTGTTGTCGTATCCTGGCTAAAAGACTCCAGGGATCTTCCGAACAGCCAAAGTGCTTGAACACTATGGTACAAATGTATCAGCTGGGAGTGAGAACATTACGTGTATTACCGTTTTTGATTACCCCGCCACGTAGGCAGCCACACTCCGACTTCGGGGGAGAACGTGTCTTATTCACTTTTAGGTTTACCGTTCTTTTCACAGCCCTTCGGATTTCATAATGCCGTAAACATTACCAACGACCCCTGGCCAACCGTGAAGCCACAAAGGTCACTCAGTAAGTGGCATCAGATTTTGGCCATGCTGCCACTACTTGAGAGTTAAACATTTTCTGCCAAACTGTTGTACAGCAAGTGGATGTAATATAAACTGTTGTACAGCAAGTGGATGTAATATAAACTAAGCAAGTCACCTGATTCAGGCTGAAAGAGAACAGAAGCCCATCTTTGTTTATAAGATCATAACTCCTGAACCTAAATGTGTTTTGCTGCTTATATCAGCCTCATCTTGGAGTCAGTGTCATCAACGCATGTCCCAACTGGCTTGAACTGGATTGCTTTACTTCTTCTTCTTCTCTTGAGCGACCAACATCAACTACTGTCATTTTGGGGAGGAAGCATGCGCGCAGCAACGAAAAAAGAAGTACAATCACTGGGGGGCACGTACCCTCGAGAGGACAGCCTCGAGGGTAGTAGCAGAGACTGCATGGGGTTCTAAAGAGTTCCAGTCTCTGATGGTACGTGGGATGAAAGAATATTTCCTATAATCAGTTCTACAGATGTTGTGGTAGGCTAGGTTGTGACCTCGTCGTGCTCTGGTTTTGAGTCTCAAGTTTGGGGCTTTTACATTTATCAGTCCACGGTGAATTTTAAAAAAAGCATTCCCAAGCGGGCAGTTCTGCGCCGTTCCTTAGGGTGGGCCAGTTTAAATGATTCAACATATCGCCAACGCTGGATTTGTTCCTGTATCGATTTAGGACGAATCTAGCTGCCCTTCTCTGTACTGCTTCCAGTTGGTCGATTTGTTGTTGGTGGTAGGGGTCCCATACACAGCTGGCGTACTCCAGAAGAGGTCGTATGAGGGCCTTGACTGCTGTTGCCATGATGGTCTCTGACCCAATCTGGAGGTTGCGTCTCAGGAAACCTAAAGCTCTGTTGGCTTTAGCACAGGTGTTGTTTATATAGGTGTTCCACTTGTAGTCAGATTGAATTGTGACGCCTAGGTATTTCGCAGTGGAAACTTTGTCCAGTACATGTCCGTGCAGGGTATAGTCGTGACTCTTGTGTTCTCTGCATTTTGAAATCACGAGGACATTACATTTTTGGGGGTAGAAGGACATGTCCCATGCTTTTTCCCCATTTTTCAAGTTGATGCAGGTTGTCCTGGAGGTTACCTGGTCTTGTGCTTTTAGCATGGGCCCGCTGAAGTAAGGTGTCGTCCACAAAGAGTCGGGTGTCCGATTTAACATGTTCTGAAAGGTCATTAATGTATGACAGGAACAGGACTGGACCTACTACCGAGCCCTGCGGGACCCCAGACCTCACCAGGACAAAATTTTGACATGACCCCTTCAACAGTGACGGCCTGGCGGCGGTTGTGGAGGAGGTTGTAAAGCCAGGTGTTCACTGCTCCTCGTACTCCGTAACAGGCGATTTTGTGCAGCAGTAGATCGTGGTTTACTTTGTCGAACGCTTTTTCGAAGTCCATGACTACGACGTCTACTTGTTTGCCTTGCTCTAGGTTGGTGGTGACCTCCTCCATAAATTCTAACAGTTGCGTCTCGCATGATCTGTTTCTGAAACCGTGCTGTTGGTTGCAGGGGATGTTGTTCTGTTCCAGATGCTGCATCATGTTGCTAACTACAATATTTTTCATAATCTTGCAGGGGACACTAGTGAGGGACACGGGTCTTTAATTGCGTGGGTCATAGTGATCACCTTTCTTGTAGATTGTTGTCACCAGAGCCTCTCGCCAGTCTGAGGGAACCTGACCTGAGCTAGAGAAGTCCTGTATATGATGGTGAGAACAGGGGCTATCTCTCTAGCTAACTGTTTTAGAACTCGGGGTGGGATCTTGTCTGGGCCTGGGGCCTTGTTTGGTTTAGGTCCTTGAGTAGTCAGTAGACACCCTCAACGGTTATATTGATCTCACTCATGGTTGATGTGGGGAAGATAACAGGGATATGTTACACTTTTGTTCAAATTCCTCATAAGTGTAGGTTCTTCCTTCACTGAAAGCCTGTAGAAATGTGAGTTGAGGGCTTCTACTTTGCTTTGCTGTCGCTGACTAGCCTACCATTGACTTTGAGTGGTGGGATGCCATGAGATGACGACCTTTTGTGTTTGATGTTATGTCCAAAACTTCTTTTGTTGATGGCTTTCTTCACTGATCTAACGGTGGAGCTGAGTCTTGTTCTAAGTTTGACTGTGTAAAGAGTGAGTGGACGTAAATCCAGTATGCTCTACATAGAAGTCTCTGAATTTCTGTCTTCAGGTTGTGTACTTTCTCTTGGAGGTCGGAATTTTTTCCCCCCATCTTTTTGTGTGTTGTTTCTACGTGCTGTCAGTCTCCTTATCCCAGGGTGATCCAGGGATGTGATTCTCTTGACTTGCAGTTTTATGAGGAATGTGTTCTTGAATACGGAGTGAAGGGTGGTCTTGAACTTGTTCCATTGTTCCTCAACGCTGCTGTCGGTGTCAGTTTCCAGACTATTGGAGAGTGTTGCCATCTCTTCTTTGATACCCTCCCATATTTTGGCCTTGTGGTGGAGTGGAATCTGGCGCAGCGGTTGCGTTAGTGCTTTGGTCTGGTTGACAATTCACAGCAGACAATGTCATGGTCAGAAAGGCCTGGCATGACACGGACTCTAGGGATCATCTCTGGGACATTCGTGATGATCAAGTCCATGGTATAGCAGCATTCTTATCATGACGCGTTGGCTCAAGGACAACTTGCTCCAGGGCCATGTCATTGAGCAGGTCCATGAGCTGGTTGTGAAGGCCGATGGAAATGGTACCTGGCTTGAGGGTCTGTGTCCGCCAGTCCCAGCCTGGGAAGTCCAGATCTCCAGCAATGAGCAGATTGCCATATCACATGCTCGTCTCACTGCTGTTTCGAAGTGCTGGAGGATGATACTGTCAGATGACTTTGGCCTGTAATATGCACAGATGTATAGGGGTCTTTTGTTGGTCCACATTTTGACCCAAAAGAATCTCGCAGTCTGTGTCTAGCTTGGTGTAGCTACACTCTGGATGCTGGAGTGGATGGCTATGAGGACTCCGCCTCCCTGGATTTTAGAGGATGGAACTCTTGTTTGGGGGAGAGTAGAGCATACAATAACACTGTCGAGAGAAACCAGCAGGTCAGAGTTCAGGGGATGCAGTAGAGGTCAATGAATGAGGTAATGACTATGTGTCCAGGCCTACGACTTTTGGTGTTTTTGAACCTGTAAGACAAACAAGTAGTGATCACTGCAGCTGCTATCAGGAGGACCATACCCCAGCAATGTCTGTTGTGTGTTGACATGAATGTGGTCAGTCAATGTTTCAGAAGATGGAGTAATTCATGTGGGCATTTCAATCAACAGATTAAGTCAGTAAATGTTACATCTTCCAGCAGTTCAGTAAATCTGTCAACCAGTGCCGATGTTCGGCAGGGTTTTCTGTACTTGAATCTGATGAATAATGGTTTCTTTCTGTTCAGAGTAATTTTGACCTATAGACATTTACATGGTCTTTTTCTAAGGAAATAATGTTTCGTCTATGTAACAGTCTGACTGATATATAGGATTAAGCCAGTTTATTTTGGTAGAGTGGGGTCGATTCTCACGGTGTTGTAACCGGGAATGGACACATCTGCTGCGTTGAATGTGTTCTTCGATAAACGTGATTCAGCGCAACAAAATGTGAAACAGTTGGCTAGAATAGAAAAGAATTGAAGATAACTTGTCAAATGTATTTTAGTCATGTCTGGAACTGGAATTGTCTGTTACCCAAAAGAGAGAGAGAGAGAGAGACGAGATGAAGAGGAGAGAGCGAGACCCCCGATGAGAGAGAGAGAGAGAGAAAGAGAGACAGACAGACAGAGACTGAGACTCAGAGAGAGAGAGATGCAAAGGTGTTATTTTCAGAACTGTTTGTGCCTGCACATACAAAACAACAGAACTGTATCCAGAAGATAGTCAGCCTGATGTAGCCTAAAAAGCTGGACAGGGTGGTAATGCAACATGACTTGACAACACTGAAAAGAATAACGTAAGGTGTACAAACTGCAAACAATGTAGTCTCAAGGCAAATGAGTAGACTACTTTTATGTACAATGTAGCAATCATCACAGAGCATTGAATGTGACCAGATTCCACCACACTTGTAAAAGAACGTTGCAGCTTTCAAGACCAGCATGTATCCTTCATCACCATAGCACATAAAATAACCCCCCCCCCCACACACCACCCAGCCCTGATATGGCCCTTTGCAGTTGGCTGGGCTGTAACTGTAAGCAACATTAACTTATGCACACACAATGAACCGAGATATGTGTTTATGAACACAAACACACACCAGTCAAAGTTACTCCTCAGAGTCATGTCTGTATGCTTAGATAAAGCTCACCAAAACACTTAGCATAAAGTTAAAACCGCAGCAGGTCTAATTCTTTAAAAAAAACAAAAAAATCTAAAACATTTTCTAAAGCCATTAAAAAAGTCTAGGCACCAACCAGCTGGATCATTTAATTCCTTCCAGTAATCATAGGGTGTCAGGTACATCCAGTTACCAGTAACAGTCGAACGTGGGAACCTGACTCAGAATACATTTTTATATTTATAGGCAGTCAGGTCAGCTGTGCTGAAAAAAAAACTTATTGAAAAATGTTAAAAAAAAAAAAAAATTGAAAAATAACTGGAAGGATGTTAAAAGCAAGCCATTTTCACAATGATGAAAATATTCAGCCAGAATATCACTACATGAAGAAAGACTGTGGGGTGGGATTCGGGCAAAAAACTTAGTATCAACTGACAAAAAATGAGATACAAGCAGCCAAACTGAATGTCTTCATATTCAGCTAATAGATCATTATAAAACAAATCACACACTTTTGAATTAAAACAACCTTTGCTAGTGTAACTGCTCATGACTGATTTTTTAAAAATTCTAAGCGGCAAATCTTATTCTTGATAAAAGGTTGATGAGCACTTGATCTCATTTTGCAAAGGAAAGAGAGGAGAGCCAATGTTTCTTTTCAAGTTCCCCATAATTTCAAATCAGTCTTGTTCAATCAGTCCCCAAACAAAATAGACAGTAGGTTCTAATGCAATCTGTAAAAAGCTGAATCATGGTCATAAGCAGTTTGATGAAAAATGAGCTTACTCAAACCACGCTGCCTTGTTCAACACCTCACAACGCTTTCGCAGTTCAACTCACACAGATAAATGGTGAAATGGTGAGAGAAGAGGGAGGGGGTCTGGGGGTAGGGGGTAGGGGGGGGGGGGGATGGGGGGGGGGGGGGGGGGGGGGGAGAAGAAAGAATCAACACCAAAAAAGTTCACATGACCAAATATGGTGAGGTCTGTGTAGGTTTCCCACATGCACTAATAAACACAAGGACATGACAAGAATTTCAAAGCCAAGGGCCCAAACTCCATAATTTCCAGAAAGGAAAAAAAATTACGTACAAGAACACATACTTTGTTTTGTATGATGAATAATGCATACTTTACAACTTTACATGCTGTCAAGTTACACTCAACACATTGTTGTATACTTGACACCAAAATCACTGCCTCTGGTCAGCTACTCTG
>JADBJO010009945.1:36212-56212 GCA_016801955.1 Conus betulinus
GGCTGGTAGGTCGTGGGTTCGAATCCCATCAGAGTCATGTGGGTGTTTCTGCCCCGACCGGCTCCTACCCAGAGTTGAGTTTGCTGCGGACTGTTGCTCAAATTTTCTGACCAACACTGCAGGTGCCTGTATCTCTCGGGCCTGGTTGACGCCGGGATATATTATGAAAGGAAGCGTAGAGTACAGCCCTGTCATGTAGTCTCAGACCGAAATGGAAATCCGTAGCATCATCTTAATCATCATCCTCATTCTCATCGATCAGCATCAGCAAAAAAAAAAAATGTCTCAAGTTCTGTGGCCCTTCATGCCCTGCTCTCATGGTGACCTCAGTTTCGATGTCCTCTCCACGTCTGTGGCCTTGGTTTGGTTCCGTCGGGGTCACCGGTATCGGCGAGTCCATGGGGGCTGTCGTTGGACGGACGTGGTGGCGCCCTCCGGAGGGAGAGCTCACTCACGCCGGCTCCGCGACTAAGCAATTATTGTCGTCGTGACTCGGCAGCAGTGCAGTGTCTCCTCCGTTGGGTTGCCTCTTGACGACTTGACTAAACAAATCTTAAATAAATGTCAGCGAACCGCCCAGAGAAACGTGGACAAACGAGTCACAAGACAAAACACAACGCGTTTTCGACCTCTTAGGTCTTCTTCAGGTGAAACAAATAACATAACGAAAATGCACTTAGCTTTGATCGCTTCAGAGTTGAGCGCAAGGACGAAGGCGTTGAATGAGCTCATTCATTTTATTTTGTTTTATTTTTGTTTTTGTTTCACCTGAAGAAGACCTAAGAGGTCGAAACGCGTTGTGTTTTGTCTTGTAACTCGTTTGTCTACGTTTCTCTGGGCGGTTCGCTGACATTTATTTAAGATTAGCCTTTTCATGATTTTGCAGGCAAGACAGGTCAGGCACACTGGTCTGTAGTTCTTTGCAGATATTTTCAATTTGCGACCTGTCTTGAACACCAGTGTACCCAGTGCCTTCTTTCACTCATCCCGACATGTCCTGTCTTTGGTGACCAATACTCTGAATGGGCCACAGGATCTGCTAAACCGGCTGCCGCATGATCTGGAGTTATCAGTGGGAATCCATCTGAACGTGTCTGTTGTTGTTGTTGTCGTATCCTGGCTAAAAGACTCCAGGGATCTTCCGAACAGCCAAAGTGCTTGAACACTATGGTACAAATGTATCAGCTGGGAGTGAGAACATTACGTGTATTACCGTTTTTGATTACCCCGCCACGTAGGCAGCCACACTCCGACTTCGGGGGGAGAACGTGTCTTATTCACTTTTAGGTTTACCGTTCTTTTCACAGCCCTTCGGATTTCATAATGCCGTAAACATTAACCAACGACCCCTGGCCAACCGTGAAGCCACAAAGGTCACTCAGTAAGTGGCATCAGATTTTGGCCATGCTGCCACTACTTGAGAGTTAAAACATTTTCTGCCAAACTGTTGTACAGCAAGTGGATGTAATATAAACTGTTGTACAGCAAGTGGATGTAATATAAACTAAGGCAAGTCACCTGATTCAGGCTGAAAGAGAACAGAAGCCATCTTTGTTTATAAGATCATAACTCCTGAACCTAAATGTGTTTTGCTGCTTATATCAGCCTCATCTTGGAGTCAGTGTCATCAACGCATGTCCCAACTGGCTTGAACTGGATTGCTTTACTTCTTCTTCTTCTCTTGAGCGACCAACATCAACTACTGTCATTTTGGGGAGGAAGCATGCGCGCAGCAACGAAAAAAGAAGTACAATCACTGGGGGGCACGTACCCTCGAGAGGACAGCCTCGAGGGTAGTAGCAGAGACTGCATGGGGTTCTAAAGAGTTCCAGTCTCTGATGGTACGTGGGATGAAAGAATATTTCCTATAATCAGTTCTACAGATGTTGTGGTAGGCTAGGTTGTGACCTCGTCGTGCTCTGGTTTTGAGTCTCAAGTTTTGGGGGCTTTTACATTTATCAGTCCACGGTGAATTTTTTAAAAAGCATTCCCAAGCGGGCAGTTCTGCGCCGTTCCTTAGGGGTGGGCCAGTTTAAATGATTCAACATATCGCCAACGCTGGATTTGTTCCTGTATCGATTTAGGACGAATCTAGCTGCCCTTCTCTGTACTGCTTCCAGTTGGTCGATTTGTTGTTCGTGGTAGGGGTCCCATACACAGCTGGCGTACTCCAGAAGAGGTCGTATGAGGGCCTTGACTGCTGTTGCCATGATGGTCTCTGACCCAATCTGGAGGTTGCGTCTCAGGAAACCTAAAGCTCTGTTGGCTTTAGCACAGGTGTTGTTTATATAGGTGTTCCACTTGTAGTCAGATTGAATTGTGACGCCTAGGTATTTCGCAGTGGAAACTTTGTCCAGTACATGTCCGTGCAGGGTATAGTCGTGACTCTTGTGTTCTCTGCATTTTGAAATCACGAGGACATTACATTTTTGGGGGGTAGAAGGACATGTCCCATGCTTTTTCCCATTTTTCAAGTTGATGCAGGTTGTCCTGGAGGTTACCTGTCTTGTGCTTTTAGCATGGCCCGCTGAAGTAAGGTGTCGTCCACAAAGAGTCGGGTGTCCGATTTAACATGTTCTGAAAGGTCATTAATGTATGACAGGAACAGGACTGGACCTACTACCGAGCCCTGCGGGACCCCAGACCTCACCAGGACAAAAGTTGACATGACCCCTTCAACAGTGACGGCCTGGCGGCGGTTGTGGAGGAGGTTGTAAAGCCAGGTGTTCACTGCTCCTCGTACTCCGTAACAGGCGATTTTGTGCAGCAGTAGATCGTGGTTTACTTTGTCGAACGCTTTTTCGAAGTCCATGACTACGACGTCTACTTGTTTGCCTTGCTCTAGGTTGGTGGTGACCTCCTCCATAAATTCTAACAGTTGCGTCTCGCATGATCTGTTTTCTGAAACCGTGCTGTTGGTTGCAGGGGATGTTGTTCTGTTCCAGATGCTGCATCATGTTGCTAACTACAATATGTTTCATAATCTTGCAGGGGACACTAGTGAGGGACACGGGTCTTTAATTGCGTGGGTCATAGTGATCACCTTTCTTGTAGATTGTTGTCACCAGAGCCTCTCGCCAGTCTGAGGGAACCTGACCTGAGCTAAGAGAAGTCCTGTATATGATGGTGAGAACAGGGGCTATCTCTCTAGCTAACTGTTTTAGAACTCGGGGTGGGATCTTGTCTGGGCCTGGGGCCTTTGTTTGGGTTTAGGTCCTTGAGTAGTCAGTAGACACCCTCAACGGTTATATTGATCTCACTCATGGTTGGATGTGGGGAAGATAACAGGGATATGTTACACTTTTGTTCAAATTCCTCATAAGTGTAGGTTCTTCCTTCACTGAAAGCCTGGTAGAAATGTGAGTTGAGGGCTTCTACTTTGCCTTTGCTGTCGCTGACTAGCCTACCATTGACTTTGAGTGGTGGGATGCCATGAGATGACGACCTTTGGTGTTTGATGTATGTCCAAAACTTCTTTGTTGATGGCTTTCTTCACTGATCTAAACGTGGAGCTGAGTCTTGTTCTAAGTTTGACTGTGTAAAGAGTGAGTGGACGTAAATCCAGTATGCTCTACATAGAAGTCTCTGAATTTCTGTCTTCAGGTTGTGTACTTTCTCTTGGAGGTCGGAATTTTTCCCCCCATCTTTTGTGTGTTGTTTCTACGTGCTGTCAGTCTCCTTATCCCAGGGGTGATCCAGGGATGTGATTCTCTTGACTTGCAGGTTTTATGAGGAATGTGTTCTTGAATACTGGAGTGAAGGGTGGTCTTGAACTTGTTCCATTGTTCCTCAACGCTGCTGTCGGGTGTCAGTTTCCAGACTATTGGAGAGTGTTGCCATCTCTTCTTTGATACCCTCCCAGTTTGGCCTTGTGGTGGAGTGGAATCTGGCGCAGCGGTTGCGTTAGTGCTTTTGGTCTGGTTGACAATTCACAGCAGACAATGTCATGGTCAGAAAGGCCTGGCATGACACGGACTCTAGGGATCATCTCTGGGACATTCGTGATGATCAAGTCCATGGTATTAGCAGCATTCTTATCATGACGCGTTGGCTCAAGGACAACTTGCTCCAGGGCCATGTCATTGAGCAGGTCCATGAGCTGGTTGTGAAGCCGATGGAAATGGTACCTGGCTTGAGGGTCTGTGTCCGCCAGTCCCAGCCTGGGAAGTCCAGATCTCCAGCAATGAGCAGCCATTGCCATATCACATGCTCGTCTCACTGCTGTTTCGAAGTGCTGGAGACTGATACTGTCAGATGACTTTGGCCTGTAATATGCACAGATGTATAGGGGTCTTTTGTTGGTCCACATTTTGACCCAAAGAATCTCGCAGTCTGTGTCTAGCTCTGGTGTAGCTACACTCTGGATGCTGGAGTGGATGGCTATGAGGACTCCGCCTCCCTGGATTTTAGAGGATGGAACTCTTGTTTGGGGGGAGTAGAGCATACAATAACACTGTCGAGAGAAACCAGCAAGGTCAGAGTTCAGGGGATGCAGTAGAGGTCAATGAATGAGGTAATGACTATGTGTCCAGGCCTACGACTTTTGGTGTTTTTGAACCTGGTAAGACAAACAAGTAAGTGATCACTGCAGCTGCTATCAGGAGGACCATACCCCAGCAATGTCTGTTGTGTGTTGACATGAATGTGGTCAGTCAATGTTTCAGAAGATGGAGTAATTCATGTGGGCATTTCAATCAACAGATTAAGTCAGTAAATGTTACATCTTCCAGCAGTTCAGTAAATCTGTCAACCCAGTGCCGATGTTCGGCAGGGTTTCTGTACTTGAATCTGATGAATAATGGTTTCTTTCTGTTCAGAGTAATTTTGACCTATAGACATTCTACATGGTCTTTTTCTAAGGAAATAATGTTTCTATGTAACAGTCTGACTGATATATAGGATTAAGCCAGTTTATTTTGGTAGAGTGGGGTCGATTCTCACGGTGTTGTAACCGGGAATGGACACATCTGCGTTGAATGTGTTCTTCGATAAACGTGATTCAGCACAACAAAATGTGAAACAGTTGGCTAGAATAGAAAAGAATTGAAGATAACTTGTCAAATGTATTTTAGTCATGTCTGGAACTGGAATTGTCTGTTACCCAAAAGAGAGAGAGAGAGAGAGAGAGAGAGAGAGAGAGAGAGAGAGAGAAAGAGAGACAGACAGACAGACAGAGACTGAGACTCAGAGAGAGAGAGATGCAAGGTGTTATTTTCAGAACTGTTTGTGCCTGCACATACAAAACAACAGAACTGTATCCAGAAAGATAGTCAGCCCTGATGTAGCCTAAAAAGCTGACAGGGTGGTAAGCAACATGACTTGACAACACTGAAAAGAATAACGTAAGGTGTACAAACTGCAAACAATGTAGTCTCAAGGCAAATGAGTAGACATACTTTTATGTACAATGTAGCAATCATCACAGAGCATTGAATGTGACCAGATTCACACACTTGTAAAAGAACGTTGCAGCTTTCAAGACCAGCATGTATCCTTCATCACCATAGCACATAAAATAACCCCCCCCCCCCCACACACACAGCCCTGATATGGCCCTTTGCAGTTGGCTGGGCTGTAACTGTAAGCAACATTAACTTATGCACACACAATGAACCGAGATATGTGTTTATGAACACAAACACACACCAGTCAAAGTTACTCCTCAGAGTCATGTCTGTATGCTTAGATAAAAGCTCACCAAAACACTTAGCATAAAGTTAAAACCCGCAGCAGGTCTAATTCTTTAAAAAAAACAAAAAAAATCTAAAACCATTTCTAAAGCCATTAAAAAAGTCTAGGCACCAACCAGCTGGATCATTTAATTCCTTCCCAGTTCATAGGGTTGTCAGGTACATCCAGTTACCAGTAACAGTCGAACGTGGGAACCTGACTCAGAATACATTTTGTATATTTATAGGCCAGTCAGGTCAGCTGTGCTTGAACTTATTGAAAATGTTAAAAAAAAAAAAAAAATTGAAAATACTGGAAGGATGTTAAAGCAAGCCATTTTCACAATGATGAAAATATTCAGCCAGAATATCACTACATGAAGAAAGACTGTGGGGGTGATTCGGGCAAAAACTTAGTATCAACTGACAAAAATGAGATACAAGCAGCCAAACTGAATGTCTTCATATTCAGCTAATAGATCATTATAAAACAAATCAACACTTTTTGAATTAAAACCACCTTTGCTAGTGTAACTGCTCATGACTGATTTTTTAAAAATTCTAAGCGGCAAATCTTATTCTTGATAAAAGGTTGATGAGCACTTGATCTCATTTTGCAAGAAAGAGAGAGAGCCAATGTTTCTTTTCAAGTTCACCATAATTTCAAATCAGTCTTGTTCAATCAGTCCCCAAACAACTAGACAGTAGGTTCTAATGCAATCTGTAAAAAGCTGAATCATGGTCATAAGCAGTTTGATGAAAATGAGCTTACTCAAACCACGCTGCCTTGTTCAACACCTCACAACGCTTTCGCAGTTCCACTCACACAGATAATTAAATGGTGAGAGAAGAGGGAGGGGGCTGGGGGTAGGGGGGGTAGGGGGTCTGGGGGGGGGGGGGGGGGGGGGGGGGGGGGGGAGGAGAAGAAAGAAAGAATCAACACAAAAAGTACATGACCAAATATGTGAGGTCTGTGTAGGTTTCCCACATGCACTAATAAAACACAAGGACATGACAAGAATTTCAAAGCCAAGGGCCAAACTCCAAATTTTCCAGAAAGAAAAATTACGTACAAGCCACATACTTGTGCTTGTATGATGAATAATGCATACTTTACAACTTTACATGCTGTCAATTACACTCAAAACATTGTTGTATACTTGACACCAAATCACTGCCTCTGGTCAGCTACTCTGGAGCAACCAATCAAAAACCTGATGTTACAGATTACAACTACAACAGTTTTCACATGTCTGAAACAAGCATCAATAAGCGTAGCAAATACTACATAATGTCTGGACCAATTTTTCAAATACAAGTGATCTACAACAAATCCCTGATCTAAAAGATTTTGTTTCCTGGCCACTCAACTCTCCAGTGCCTCCAGGGAACACGGAGACTGGTGAGTGTCCATACAAACTGACGTATCTCAGTGTCAGCGTTGTTTATAAAATGTATGCGAGGACTGTCTATCCAAGGTGTTCATACAAAATGACGTATCTCAATGTCAGCGTTGTTTATAAAATGTATGCGAGGACTGTCTATCCAAGGTGTTCATACAAAATGACGTATCTCAATGTCAGCGTTGTTTATAAAATGTATGCGAGGACTGTCTATCCAAGGTGTTCATACAAAATGACGTATCTCAATGTCAGCGTTGTTTATAAAATGTATGCTAGGACCGTCTATCCAGGGAGCACATGAATGTTGAAAAAACATCAAGAATGTCAAACAGGTTCACTTTAAAAGGAAACACATGATATGCAAATGTTCTAATATAAAACATGATGTCTGCTGCCGAGTCTTTTCCTTTTTTTTTTTTTTTCTTTTTAAGGTTACGCAGATATTCTAGTTCATAAAAATGTCATTTCTGCTGCAGTGTTTTTGCCTGCATATTTTTTTTCCAAGTCCCAATTCTTTAAACCCTATGCTAATGGGTTTTCAGTCCTAATGCAACTCTTCCAGAAGGTGGGACTTCTTTGAAAACAGGAACATCTCCCTCCTGTCAAACATCTGGCTCAGTATTTATCAGTCACCTACACATTTCTGTACAAATGCAAGTTTGGACAGTGGTGGCGGAGTTCTACAGACAACCCCAAAATCCAGGAGATGAGAAGTACTGAAAATCTTGGAACATGTCGTATCAAAATCACAAATGAGAAATCCTGCAGCTCAACAACTTGTGGCAGATAACACTAAGCTGTGCTGAAGGCATTCCTCTCAACTTCTCACTCCAAGTCCCACATAACAAGAGATCATTAAAAAAAAAGAGAGAAAACTTCAGTGCCAAACAACGCACATAAAAAACCCCACATAAGCCAACACGCACTTCAGAGCAGCCAGCCAGCATCCTCTCACACAGTGTGCGTCATGTTCACCACAGTGTGCGTCATGTTCACCACAGTGCGCGTCATGTTCACCACACAGTGTGTGTCATGTTCACCACACAGTGTGCGTCATGTTCACCACACAGTGTGTGTCATGTTCACCACAGTGTGTGTCATGTTCACCACACAGTCAGCTGATAGCAGACAGCTAGCATCCTTCTGTCTTTTCAGCAAATCTTCTTCTCCTCTCCTGTTCTTTGTTCTCGTAGTAACTCCAATCATCAAACACACTACTACGGTGTTTGTAGTCATGAAATATCTGCATCACTTTCATTCCTCCTTCCAAACTGACTTCCTGACAGTTTCTGGATCTGGTCAGCACTTGCCCTGTTGTCTTTAGAGGAATGCATGCAAGTTCCGTGTTGGGGACATCTTTGACATACAACCAACGAACATCAAACAACCCAACAAGCTCTTTGTTATCGTCAATCGATACGCTGAAATCCACACAAGATGTCATTTCCGCAATTCCATGAAAATGGGAGGATCCACAGACAGAGAAGATAAGAAACACTGGTCCTTTTCTCAACTTTAAGGCGCGGTTCAGTTTCCTGCTTCCTTGCACAGTGCTGGTGCAGCCTTGTACTTGATGGACCAGTGGATGAACGGGTCATAGTCACACTTCATCACAAAGAAGCGACTCCCGGCTGGGCAGTCAATGGGATTCTCCGGGTTGTACTGCCTCAAATCAGTGGGGCTGAGGTCCTGAAACAAGAACCAGAGATTCAAAGGAAATGACACCAACATCAATTCATACAAACTGACAGAGTGATTTCACATGACGAATGAATAGGTTATTAAAAAGTAGATGAAATTATGAACAAGCCACAAATGCGAAAGCAAGTCATCAGTCAGTATGAGAAGAAAACTAATTGATGTTGACCCACTGGATTGATATTAAGCTTGCCCCCCCCCCCCCCCCCCCCCCCCCCCCCCCCCCCCCCCCCACACACACACACACGCACACGCCTTGCATTCAAACTTCCTGAAGGTTAAAGAAAAAAAAAAGAAAAAACAAGGGGAAAAAAATTCTGAGTGCAGTGGAAGGATAGGAAGATGCGATGGATAGTGGGATAAAACCTCAGGCAGCCCTTCAGAGGTCCTGTTTCACATTGCGAAGGAACAGACCTGTTGCTTTCAAATATATTTTCACCAAGTTTTCTTCCAGACTTCTAAACACAGGTAGAAAATAAATCAGGGAGTGGGGGTACAACAGACCTCAATCTGACAGGCTGGTTGTTCAAAATTTCTGGGGAAGGGGTCAGGGACTGTGGAGCTGGGGTGGGGGAGAGGGGGAGGAGAGCAAAGGGACCACTTTTGCAACAATATATATATATTTTAAAAAAAAATAAAAATAATGGCAAGAAATGAACCAATTCAAGGAAAGCAAAGTATAAAGCAGAATTCACACTGTTATAAATCAGAACCTGAGAACAGTCTGAAGACAACTGAAAGTGTGTGAAGGCCTACTGGACTAGAGCAAACTTTGCAGTGGTTCAAGGCCTTGAGTCACAACACTGTGTCCTCACAGCCTTGAGTCACAGCACTGTGTCCTCACAGCCTTGAGTCACAGCACTGTGTCCTCACAGACTTGAGTCACAGCACTGTGTCCTCACAGCACTGTGTCCTCACAGCCTTGAGTCACAGCACTGTGTCCTCACAGCACTGTGTCCTCACAGCCTTGAGTCACTGCACTGTGTCCTCACAGCCTTGAGTCACAGCACTGTGTCCTCACAGCACTGTGTCCTCACAGCCTTGAGTCACTGCACTGTGTCCTCACAGCACTGTGTCCTCACAGCCTTGAGCCACAGCACTGTGTCCTCACAGCCTTGAGTCACAGCACTGTGTCCTCACAGACTTGAGTCACAGCACTGTGTCCTCACAGTCTTGAGCCACAGCACTGTGTCCTCACAGCCTTGAGTCACAGCACTGTGTCCTCACAGCCTTGAGTCACAGCACTGTGTCCTCACAGCCTTGAGTCACAGCACTGTGTCCTCACAGCCTTGAGTCACAGCACTGTGTACTCACAGCCTTGTGTCACAGCACTGTGTCCTCACAGCCTTGAGCCACAGCACTGTGTCCCCACAGCACTGTGTCCTCAGCCTTGAGTCATAGCACTGTGTCCTCACAGCCTTGAGCCACAGCACCGTGTCCTCACAGCACTGTGTCCTCACAGCCTTGAGCCACAGCACTGTGTCCTCACAGCCTTGAGCCACAGCACTGTGTCCTCACAGCCTTGAGCCACAGCACTGTGTCCTCACAGCCTTGAGCCACAGCACTGTGTCCTCACAGCACTGTGTCCCCACAGCCTTGAGTCACTGCACTGTGTCCTTACTCCTCAGAGCCTTGAGTCACAGCACTGTGTCCTCACAGCCTTGAGTCACAGCACTTGTCCTCACAGCCTTGTGTCACAGCACGTGTCCTCACAGCCTTGAGTCACAGCACTGTGTCCTCACAGCCTTGAGTCACAGCACCGTGTCCTCACAGCCTTAAGTCACTGCACTGTGTCCTCACAGCCTTGAGTCACAGCACTGTGTCCTCACAGCTTTGAGTCACAGCACTGTGTCCTCACAGCCTTGAGTCACAGCACTGTGTCCTCACAGCCTCGAACCACAGCACTGTGTCCTCACAGCTTTGAGCCACAGCACTGTATCCTCACAGCCTAGATCCAAGGTCTTATTTCAGCCTTTTCAATAAAAATGCATACTGCATTCTTTTCAACCCAGTTTGCTTACGCGATAGAGAAAAGGTCAAACCAGAAAAGTATAGAGGACAACAGAGACATCTGTCATGGATCCTCACCAAAAATACAATGTGTTCGTTTGAGGACTATATTCTTTCTTCTGAGTTTCATTAAAATCATTTCTGTTGTGTGTGTGTGTTTTTCTTTCTCTCCCACACATCATCAGAGGCATATCAATGAGTATGATCCACTGTGGAATCAAATCATGTGAGATAAAGAAAGAAAGAAATGACTGAAATAAGTAAGGCTTTAATTCAAGTTCCATTTTTCTGGGCATGACGTTTTCCTTTTTTTTTTTTTTTTTTTTCCTATACTTAATTCAGAGTCTATACTGAAAGACTCCCATTGATCATGTCATGGTACTGTTACGAGTGACAATGATCATTCTTGATTAAAAAGGTGTAATAATAATAAGAGTCTTGTATTAAATAATGAAGACAGCTCTCCATCTTTACTTTATGCATATAATTTCATGTTCGGACACATGGACACAGGCATTTTGGGCAGTGGCTCCACTTGCTACTTGATGTCAGATATCCCACAGACGCAGGAACTCAGTGCAGGTTAAGGCTCCTCAGGTATAATCTTTTTAGACTGCCGTTGTCATCTGTCAACTTCTGAGACACATTGCACGATCACTATGATGATGATGTGTTTCACTCCTTACCAAAAATAATGATTTTGCAACTTTCTGTAAAATAAGTCAGCTCACGTCCAATGTGACCCCC
The DNA here is from genome assembly GCA_016801955.1 of Conus betulinus. Lineage (NCBI taxonomy): Eukaryota > Metazoa > Mollusca > Gastropoda > Neogastropoda > Conidae > Conus > Conus betulinus. The sequence continues at coordinate 47,740 of JADBJO010009945.1, forward strand.
TTGGGCCCCCACCCTCCCTGCCCCCGCCCCACCAAATAAAAAAAAAAAACCCAGAGTCATCATAGCAGTAATAGCATGCTCTGCAAATTTGATGAACACCTTTTCTGTGTCCAATTTGATAACTCATGTTGTATTTTAAATGTTGATGATCTCTGTATCTTTTTGATGTAGCTTGCTCTATTTCTTCTAATGACTTTTGATGTCTTTACAACACTGGATATGTCTGACATGAAATATAGGAAGTAAAAATTTTGTATTTTTGTGAATCCATAGTGGTGCACATATATGATCTGCTGACTGAGACCGTATAATTTTGCTATTAATTTGAAACCCATCCAGCTAATGATGACCTGGTCTTGATTTACTCTGTGTTGCCTGTGACAATAATAATCTTCAGTTTGTTCAAGTAGCTGAGACATTTGCAAGGTGTGTAATCAAAATATTTCAAGTTCAAATAACTGAATCAAAATGTAAACAAAAACAGCAGCATGTTTTACTCTCCTGTGAACGTCAAAGTCACATTACTGAAAGTCTAAGCATCAAAGCAAAATTCGAGCTGTTACAGTTTTGTTGTTGTTGTTGTATGTTAGAATTTCACTCTGCAACTGCAAGATCCATGTTTTACTCATGCACTCTTCTGACTGAAGCAGGAAAAAAAAGCAGTTTTCCAAAAGTCAAACTTCTACAATAGTTTGCTGGTATGAAAAAGTTGTTTAAAATTCCAAATTTCAGTTGTTTAAAATTCCAAATTCAAACTGAAGACTACACTGGGGTAAATGTAGATAATTGCCAAATGCCTATCACTTATCCATTATGGCAAGAGGTTTCAATTTGACTGAATTACTGTTGCTTCAGATATTTTTTCGCAAACAATGAAATACTCTTCTGTGTAAACTTGACAGCAATTTGTAAATGTAAGCACACTAATGTATCACTTTGAAAATCAGTGTTTGTGAATGATTTTCTCGCGTGCAAGGGATCTCGGTGATGTGATGGTGTGGACATTTTAGACTTGCCATCCAGCCCAAACTGTTCAAGGGAAGAGACTAGATGACAGTGAAACAAATTCATAAGCAAGCCTGTACTATCCAGCAGGGGTAAAGGATGGGTGTGGAGGTGGCATATACAATGGGCTAGCCCCATGCTGTCTGGAGGAACAGCTTGGAAGGGTGGGGAACAATCTCAACTCTGGAGACAGGCACACGACACTATGCTGCCAATACCATACATACAAAAATTAACATACTGACACAAACTAAGCCACAAGAAAATATGTGCAACCAAAACAGAAAAATCAGATCAAATCTTCTACATACTGAGACAAACAAAGCCACAAGAAATATGTGCAACAAAAAAAAAAAAAAACAATCAAAAAAAAAAATCGAATCAAATCAATTTTCTAATACTGAGACAAAGCCACAAGAAAACATGTGCAACCCAAAACAAAAAATCAAATCAAATCAATTTTCTACATACTGAGACAAACAAAGCCACAAGAAAATATGTCCAACCAAAACAGAAAATCAAATCAAATCAATTTTCTACATACTGAGACAAAACATGAAAATATGTGCAACCAAAACAAAAAATCAAATCAAATCAATTTTCTGAGTCAAGTCAAAAACTTTCTTTCCGATGAATGCAACTGTTTTACAAGTTTTTTTTTTTCATGCTGGCTTGAGATGTGTGAATCTGGAATGGACTGATGGTGTGTTAATTTCTTGGGAAAAAGTCCTTCTTCCCCATGTCACCCCACACAAACACACGCATATGTATGTGTACACAGTACACACAACTGAAATATATAAATGTAAACAAGCCAAATATGGAAACACTATAAAAATAAAATACAGAGAATTCTTTTTTCAGTTCTTTTTTCGTTCAAATATGATTGTGCTGCGATGTAACTTGGTCACGGGAAAGGCCGGTCTTACGTCCACCACAGCACGTGGTGAAGATAGTCAAGGACAAAGACAACGATTACGAGCTAATGACGAAGAGAAGTCGGGGCGAACGATCGATCAATGTTGACATTAACAAAGAAACTTCGTTTTGCTTTGTTTTAGTACAAACAGATCTGACGCCATCACCCTGTTTTTGGATGGAAGGAAAACCTGAGCATTAACCGCCATCATCGCTAAAACAGTAGTTCTTCGATCAATGTTTCGTTCATTGTTCGTGTCCACCTACTACTGTCACAGCAAGGCTGATGATATCTAGTGACAGAGACCGAAGCATCTACAACATTTCTTCTGACTTTACACGGAGACTCACCATTCTGTACAAACACAAAAATCAATTTCAAGGATTACCTCCATGTGTGGCGGTTGACTAGATGACACGGCGCTTGCTTCCATTCTTGTGCAACTTGCTGACATCCGACCACATCAACGAACTGGCCTGAAGTGAACCTCGAACGCCACCAAAAAAACATTGGAACATCCCGCGCATCACGTGACCACCATGTGATAAAAACCGGATAATCTTTTAACTGTTCTATTACCCCCAATTTTTCAAATGAAGTAAAATAAAAGAAAATTCATTAGAATGAACACACGAAAATCGATCTGAAAAAAGGAAAAAGAAAAGAAGCTTAAATGTAAGGGCCTTGGGGTTGGGGTGGCAGTGGGAAGTAAAATGATTCAGAGAAATATATGGCACCAAACAAACAAAAAAAAAACTTTGCGAGATATTGTTAAGAATTAAGTATGACTTACAAAAGTATGAAATTTAAAGGAAGTTGAATAAGATAATGATAAGATGGTGATAATGATAAGATGGTGAATAAAATGATACGTCCGATCATTCAAGTTGCCTACCTGAGATCTCTGGATATTCTGCATGCTTCAATCGTCATAGTAAAAGAGGTGGGAGAAGAAGATGGTCAGGCAGGATTGTAACAAAAGCTTGAAACACTATTCGTGAAATACTTCAGGATTTGTACTTGGAACTGCAGCAGCGATAAAAAGGGATCTCCACGCTTGAAAACTAGCATATGACTTTGATGTTTTCTGTCTACACGAAACTAGAAGTACCATACACAGAACATTACATTTGGACGACTTCATGATCTTTCAACAGCATGTAGGACGAGGACTAGCTATGATAATTAGAAACAACTCTGAAAACACACTGTCCAGGACAGGATTAGAAAAAGGTGTAGCAGTACACATGAATTACTGGGTGTGTGGCTGGAAAGACCTGATGGTAATCAGAAAAGCCCTGTACTTTTCAGTACATACACGCATCCAGGATCCTACACGTCAAAAACGGCTTGGACCTTTCTTCAGGAAATGGAAGATGAATTTGGAGACTCTATGAATATATGAGGAGATCTTAATGCATGTTGAAAATTTTGGAATCAGCAAGATACTAATCCTCAAAGAATTAAGCTGGAAGAAATGTTGGATGAAGTACCTCTCAGCGCACTGACAACATCATCTCCAACACATACAGGGCGGCAGGGTGACACTGACAGCGTCATTGTCTTTGCTCTTATAGACCAACATTCACAGCAGGCATTAGTACAGAAATGTATCTTCATTATGGAAGTACCATTTCCCTGTCTTATTCAGTTTACGTAAACCATCAAAAGAAGAAGGGGGGAAAAAAGTTAAGCTAAAGGACCCTTTTCAATAAGCAATCTGCTCTCAGAGAAGTCTATACTGTTTCTGTAATCAAGAAATCTGTGAATATTACCTGTGATCCTTCACACCCACTCCACGGCCACTTTGAAAAACTTCCATCAGGAAGACGCTACAGAATGCCTATATCACAGAAGAATGTCTTCAAGAAGTCCTTTATACAAGTGCCATTAGCATTTTAAACTCTAAAGCCTGTGATTGACTGCCATGACCCTTGTCTCTCAGACATCAACAATTCAGTCTGCAATAGTATCATGCTTTCACTGTGACTGTGACTGTGTGTGTGTGTGCGCGCGCGCGCGCGCGCGTGTGTGTGTGTGTGGGAGGGGGGGGTACGCATGTGGGTGTGTGTTTTAGTGTTTGGGCATTGGTGCGGGTGAGTTTGTGTTTTTATGCATTGTTTTTATAATCTATGTAATGTTTTGCCTTATGGATTTAATGTTGATTTTATGTGTGTATGCGCGCGCGCGCGCGCGTGTGTGTGTGTGTGTGTGTGTGTGGGGGGGGGTGGGGGGTGGGGGGGGGGGGGTGTGTTAGTGTTGATGTATGTACAAATACACGTACTAACGCAGGCTTTTATGTCACGATTTATAATGTCTCTTTGTAAGGTCTTGTGTACTTGCGAAATGATGTGGAGCAGAGAAAAAATTTCCGATAAACAATAAAGTTGACAGAATTGATGAATTAAATTGAATTGATTGAATTTGACAACAAACGCAATTTCATACAGCAGTTTAGGAGCAGAAGATGCAAAAACACAAACAAACAAACAACACACACACACACACACACACACACACACACACACACACACACACACACACACACACACACACACACGCTAAAACTAAACAATTCTTTCAACCCCTTTGGTGGAATACGGTCACCGAAACAGCCTGGGAAGATAAAGCATGCCTTCAGAATCTGGCAAAGAGAAAGAAGAGAACCTCGCCCTGGTCTAGCTATTGAACCGGACATGAACTGAAAGACTTAACCGTTCAAAAAAAGGGCTGAAGAAGCAAAGAAAAAGCATATGGTAACAACATTCCAGGTTACTAAATTATGACATGCCACACACTCCAGCTATTTGAAACAGACATGAATCGAAACACTTAACCGTTCAAAATAGTGGTTGAAGAAGCAAAGGCAACTAAATGACAACAATATTCTGGATCACCTAATCATAACACGCCACTCTATTACTACAGCGAGTGTGTTTCTTTCTTTCTTTTGAATTCTTCACATAATTCATAGGAAATGGTGGCCACGTGTTCCCATGTATTTTTGCCTGTTCAATGGCCTCTTTGACTGGGAAGGTGGATTTGTCTGTTGTCAAGGTCTCTTGCAAGTTTTCTTGCTATAATGCGTGCCATGACATTTCCTACTACATTTTACATAGTGACTTTGCTGTAGTCACGTCGCCAACGACGACCTTTTCCTGAATTTGGCAGACGCTTCAGGTAACTGTGTGTCTGGTCTACTGTGACATAGCCTTCATCGAAACTGTCCTGGTAGAGACTGGATGTATGGGCTCTGTCATCTTCTCTAGACATCCACTGTTTAATATCAGAGACATCATCTTGAAGATATTTGACAGACTATCATAGTTATCTGGCATGTCAGAATGTTCAAGCTGAGTGTCATTGACAAACATTTCATGTTGAACAGAACTGTCATTCAGGGGCATTGTGTACATTTTGAAAAGCACCGGACCTAGCACAGAACCCTGGAAAATGCCAAAGTCTAATGACGCTTTTAACCCAGCCGTTGTCTGGTCCTAAGTCCAGAATGAGAAATGGGGAAGGTTGTGCGTTGGGCTAGCAACCCGCCACGTGAAAAAAGCTTTGCTACAGAAACGCCAACAAGATCCAATCAAAGCTCGGGGGACGAGCTCAGGGCAGATGCAGCAATGCATTGTATGACGAGTAGGGGTGAAAGCCGAAAGGAAGCTTCTGCTCCGACAATGTCCTTAGCGAATCCCAAACAAGAGGTGAGAGTGGGAGCCTGGAACGTGCGTACGCTGTATGAAGCTGGAAAGACTGCACAGGCTGTGAAAGAGATGAAGAAGTATAGACTGAACATCCTAGGAATCAGTGAGATGAGGTGGACGGATTCAGGCATCATGACCCTTGGCTCAGGAGAGACAGTGTGTTATTCTGGTCGCACGGACGGGCAACATCAAGAGGGAGTGGGTATCATCATGGATAAGGAGGCCAGGAAGAGCTTGATGGGATGGGAGCTAGTCAACTCAAGAATCATCACAGCCAGATTCTTCTCCAAGTATACCAAGACCACCATCATACAGTGTTACGCACCGACAGAGCAAGCCACGGAGGAGGAGAAAGACCTGTTCTACAACATCCTACAGGAACAGATAGACAAGACACCACAGCATGACATCCTACTTCTTATGGGAGACTTTCAATGTGAAAGTTGGCGGAGAACACCGGGTATGAGACTTGCATGGGACAAGAGGGAGTGGGAGATAGAAATGAAAATAGACAGCGATGTGCAGATGCATGTCTTGAGAACGGTCTGGTGATAGGTGGTACCATCTTCCAACACAAAACCATCCACAAACTGACATGGGTATCACCAGACGGAAGACCCAGTAACCAGATAGATCACATTGCAATCAACCAGAAGTGGAGGAGCTCCATGAAGGACGTGAGAGCCATTCGAGGAGATGACGCTAGCAGTGATCACCATCTTGTGCTATGCAGACTCCAGCTGAAGCTCAAGAGGAAACTGACCACTCTTTGAGGCGGTGAAAAGCCAGTTTACCATTGAACTTTCCAACAGATTCCAAGTCCTGGACAGCACACCAGCAGATGACATCAACGCCCTGTGCGACAATGTACAGAAAGCTTTCATAGACACCAGCAAGGCTGTGCTGGGCTACAGAAAAGAGAGAGGAAGGAATGGATATCAGACAGACCACATGGCAACTCAGAGAGGAGAGAAAGATCGCAAAACTCGGCACGCTCACTGGAAAAGATGAGAGACAACATTCGCCGAAACGTACAAAGAGAAAAACAAAGAAGTGAAGAAGAGCACAAGGAGAGACAAGCGACAGTTTGCAGACAACTTGGCAGCAGAGGCCCAAGCTGCAGCAGAGAAAGGAGACTCCAGGACCGTCTATAAGATTACCAAGACCCTAACAGGCGGATTCACCAGCAAAACCACAGTAGTGAAGGACAAGACCGGGAAAGTTTTGACAAAAGACGAAGACCAACTCAACAGATGGGCAGAACATTTTAGAGAGATATTAAATAGACGGACCCAGATGAGGAAGCCACCATCGAAGACATGGGTTTCAACTTAGAGATGAGACGTGGACGCATCACCCAACAGGAAATTGTGGAGGCTATCAGGCAGACAAAGGGCAACAGGGCACCAGGTGAAGACAGAATCACGGCAGACATATTGAAGGCAGACCCCAAAACGAGTGCAAAGGCTTTAGTGAAACTATTCAACAAGGTATGGGAAGAGGAGAAAGTTCCGGACACATGAAGAAAGGCATCATAGTGAAGCTCCCCAAGAAGGGCGACCTCTCTGAATGCGGCAACTGGCGGGGAATCAACTTGCTCTCCGTCCCAGGGAAGATCTTCTGCCGTGTCCTTCTACAGCGCATGAGGCAAGCCATTGAGAGAACCCTACGAGAAGAACAGGCAGGGTTCAGAAGCGGGAGAAGTTGCACAGACCAGATCTTTGTTTTACGAACAATTGTGGAACAGTCCATCGAATGGAATTCATCACTGTACATCAACTATATTGATTTCCAAAAGGCTTTCGATAGCATCCATCATCCTTCGCTGTGGAAGATCTTGGAAGCCTACGGATTTCCTCTTAAAGTCATCAACATCCTACAGGACATGTACGCAGACACACCAGTGCTGTGTGCGACATGATGGACAGCAGAGCGAGTGGTTCCACGTGCAGACCGGGGTCAGCAAGGCTGCGTGATCTCGCCGACAATTTTCCTTGTCGTCATTGACTGGGTGATGAGGAAGCCACCCACCAGCGATAGGGCGAGAGGGCTTGTATGGGGACTGACAGCCAGGCTTGAAGACTGCGACTTCGCGACGATATTGCACTGCTGTCGCACGCCCAGAAAGACATCCAGGAAAAAACATCAAGAGTGGACCTAATAGCCAGCAGTGTGGGACTCAAGATTCACCCCAACAAGACCAAGATCATGAAGGTGAAGACGAAGAGCGCAGAGAAGACCAGTGTGCGAGGCTCAGCTCTAGAGGAGGTGGAACACTTCAAGTACCTCGGCAGCTACATCTCGGCCGACAGCAACATCGAGAAGGAGATCTCAACCAGGATAGGACTCGCAGCCCGGGCATTCAGCGGGTTGAAAAACATCTGGAAGTCAACTGTCCTGCAAACCAAAACCAAGTTGAAGATCTACAGGTCCAACGTACGCTCAGTACTCCTATACGCCTCAGAGACATGGAGAACCAACAAGAAGATTGAGAGTAGGCTCAGAGGCTTCGAAGGAAGGTGTCTTTGCGAATCCTGAAACTTCACTGGCAGCAGCGTGTCACCAACAGGGAAGTGTCAAGGCGCACCAGCATAAAAACAACATTGTGGCCGAGGTGAAGCAGCGGCGGTGGAGGTGGCTGGGACACATCCTTCGGATGGGCAAGACCAGACTCCCTCATACTGCGCTGAGATGGGCACCACCAGGGAAGAGGAAACGAGGCAGACCACTCGGCACCTGGAGGAGGACAGCGGAGGAGGAGATGAGAGAGGCAGGCAAGACCTGGAATGAACTGAGCTGGCTTGCCCAGGACAGAGAGAAATGTTGTTATGCTCTGCAT